>JBBBDQ010000485.1:1785000-2042500 GCA_037127315.1 Ascarosepion bandense | reverse complement strand
CCTGGAAACCAATTCCTAAACAGGGAACAAGGGATAAGCCTCTTTACCTGTTCAATAGACGTGGGTGGAGTGTGGACCGGGTGATAGATTAGTCTATCTACTCCAATTGGAAAAATAAATAAATAAAGAAGTGAAAAGATTGGAAAAGAGAAACCTGGAAACCAATTCCTAAACAGAGAACAAAGGATAAGCCTCTTTACCTGTTCAATAGACGTGGGTGGAGTGTGAACCGGGCGATCGATTAGTCTATCTACTCCAATTGGAAAAATAAATAAATAAATAAAGGAGTGAAAAGATTGGAAAAGAGAAACCCGGAAACCACTTCCTAAACAGGGACCAAGGGATAAGCCTCTTTACCTGTTCAATAGACGTGGGTGGAGTGTGGACCGGGCGATAGATTAGTCTATCTACTCCAATTGGAAAAAATAAATAAATAAAGGAGTGAAAAGATTGGAAAAGAAAATGCCGGCTTATCTGTATCTTATTGTTAATTGTACGGTAGTGCAATAAAACCGTTATATCGTATTCCTGTGTCGAGTACCATTCTTCCACTAATCTTTACACTGCTATTCCTTTCCGGCATATATCAACATAAAACTATAGTATTTTTTTTTCTCTTTCTTGATTGTCTGTCATGTTCCATGTTATTTAAGTTCTTTTAATACTAGTACAGCAGTAGTCAACCTTCATTCGTTTGTCCCAATGTCCCTGATAGTTCTCTTTCATTGTTTTGAAATCGTTCTCCTCATCACTTGTACCACCCCAACGGTCCGTCCTAACAATTTCTCCGGCGGCCGTTCTCCACGCTGTGATGTTGCCGGGAGTTTGTAGAAAATGTCGGCCGGACAGCTGGGGGTACAAGATTGACTATAAGGAACGAACTTCCACAATTTGGATGAGTTTTAAAGGATGCTTTATTCGTTTAGAGTTAGCCTTGTCGGTTGGGGCAGGCGAATGTGACACACAGCTCTAACTCTAATTAATGGAGATCAACAAATCCAAACTGAACGAAACAAGAAGAACGGAGATCCTTGCTTCAAGCTCGCACCCGGCTGACTCCCTTCACTTTCTCGTCTTCACTTTAACTGTCTTAACTATTTATTTAGTATGACTCCGGAAATCCGGAAAAGCTTTAGACCACCGGTGACAAACACCGGCGACTGTAAGTCTGAAATTTCAGTTATCTTTTTTTTTTTATCTTAATAAGGCTTCCGCCGGAAAAGGCTTAATGTGTGGTCAAGATACAGTAAAGGACAGCCTTTGACCGGGTCATCGAAAACCTACCCGCTGACCTTTATCACTGAGTCAAATATTTACCGGAGGACAATTTTCCTCATAAAAGAAAAAGCGTTTATTTTTTTCCTCTTCTTTTTCACTTTTGTTAAATATGTTTTTAAACTATTTTCTGTTCTAATCTATTTTCTATTTTAATCTATTATAATAAAATACATATATGTCTAGTGATCGTGTCACACACTCACACCGGCGCAATTATCCGGAAATTTATCTAGACGACTATGTAAAAAATAAACCTAAATACTCATATTTGCGTATTACTGAAAAAATTAATTATAAATTGTATCAAGTAATTTGATTTTGGAAACATTCGGTAATCCTATTTTATAATTTTTGACTCAAAAAAAACTTTTTTTTCTTATAAAATAGTTTGTTGGAGAATCTGATACTAACAGGCCAGATAGAGGGAAAAAGAGACAAATGAAAGCAATGGATAACATATTTGAAGGACTTAATCAGGTGGTTGACGGAACGAGGATTGCATGGGGTAACAGGAGAAGGCGTGCTCAGAGCCACCAGGGATAGGGAAACGTGAAAAGCCATGATCACCTACGTTCTGAAAGGATAGGGCACATAGAAGATATAAATTACTCCACTTACCTGAAAATTGATAGGTTTTTACGACCTTTATTAACTAAATTTTGCGATCAGCCAAGATCGTAAATTTATTTTTTGTTCCCAAAATGAGCAACCATGAAAATCCAAGATCGTTTTCGAAATCAGCTTCCAAATTAGCTAAAAAACGTGTTTTGTTTCTTTGCACCAAAAATCGTGATGACCGGTGTAATAATTTTTAAGCGGGTATATATATAAAAATATTTACATTATTACTCTTCACAATACCTTCAGGAAACTTGCAGAAATATGAAAAAAAAAAAACTATTAAGTTTCGGTGTTCAATACACCATCAGCAGGCAGTGAAATTACTGGTTTAAATATATGTATTGATAAGGAAAAATAAAATATCAAAATCGAACTTAAATATAAAAAAAGGCTACTGTATTAGAATATTGTTGTAGCGTGTAAGGTTATTATATTATATTTTAGAAGAGTTGTGCGTGTCAACCAATGAATATTGGAACAAAGTGTAGCGATGTTTACCCGACATTATTTGTTTAAATAAGAATGGAACAAAACCGTATCTAATCTATTAGCTGTAGATCCGACGACAGAAAGAGAAAACAATAAAAAATATAATATTCGCCTTAAAAGATTTGTTAATATAAAAATACAATTTAAAAGAGTTTATGTCATGCCATTAAGAACATTTTTTGAAACAGAATTACTAGATTTTAGAGATGACAAGCAGTTAAAATAAGCGTACACAGGAACGTAACAGGATAGGCTTGGTAAATAATCCGGAATAAGGATTGTAGATAATCCAGGAGGATCCTAGTAATATCGTTAAAATATTAAAACTAATCCAATAGAGAGCTCAATGTAAATTAATTTAATTTACAGAGCGGATATGTTTTATCTGAATTTACAGATATATATATATATATATATATATATATATATATATATATGTATATATATATATATATATTATTCAGATACTTTAATCCAAGCGGAAAAAGCAGGAAGGTAAATTCCAAAAACCCGATCCTAATTAATATTAAAAATTTTATTTTAATATTAAAAAATGATACAGGAAGAGAGCTCCATGTAATAAAATATTACAGAGCAAATATAAATTAAAATAGGATTGATTCAATGATGTTGGATGATCATTTCGATATGAAAATCCCCACGGGGGATAACACATCACCTCAGCAACAGAAAAATCCTTTCAGAAACTGGAGAAAAATCAGTCTAATCTAATATATATATATATATATATATATATATATATATATATATATATATATATATATATATATATATCAAGAGCAAAGATAGGAACGCTTATAAACATACATAAATTTTGCTGACAATTCAGGTAAGCTACGGAGTTGAAACAATTCAATGTCTAATGAAAGTGAGTGAATTTTTTGAAAAGATAATTTTTTAAATTTTTTTTTCAAGTAAATTAGTAATTAATCTTTTGTAATTCAGAATTCATACGTGTTATCTATTTTGATTAATATGAAGTTAAGTATTTAACAGTTTTTTTTTCATTTCTTTTAATCCTTTTGCATTCATGTATCTTTGCTCGAGAAAATAGTAATTCTTTCAGGAAAAGAAAATTCAGGGAAAAATTTCATTTTTTGGTAGAAATCGATACCGTCACTCATAAGAGTTTTCCTCTATATTGCTTTCTATTTTAATAATTGTGACAGTTTTTGACTAAAGTTGTGGCTGAATTTCTTTCCATTTATAGCTAATGCATTGATGTACCTGTGCATGACGGTAAATTGCATCCGGCAGCAAGGCCTCTGATTGGGAGATTGTGAGAAGCATGGAACCATTTCTTAATTGCTGTTGTTCTCAAGTCCACCCGTACCCAGAGTGGTAGCCCCTGTTAGGGTCCCAGCTATGGGCAAATATTTAACCTCCCCACGCCAAACTCGGGTCAAAACACTATGAAAGTATCAAAATACACTTTTATAGAAATATATACATAAATATAGACTTTTATGGAAAAAATACTTTTTTGAATTGAAAAATTACCAACAATATATTTTTGAAGAAAAAACTATTGCCATAGCACATTTTTGAATGATAAAAATTATTCTCTGCAAAACATTTTCGAATACAAAATTAGAAGACATTTTCAGTTTTTCAGAATAGAAAAGAATAAAAACAAAAAAAATGTTCATTAAAATCTGACTAAATCAACCTTCTGAACAATATAAAAAAATACTTTAAAACCTCACCATTTTTACATTAAATAACCCACAGAGGTTGATATGCCGTTAAACTAAAGACAAAAACTCAAAGTCAAACAAATGTTGTGTATAATATCCCTTTTGTATTGATAAAGAGTTTTTTCATATTTCTGCAAGTTTCCTGAATGTATTGTGAAGAGTAATAATGCAAATATTTATATATATATATATATATATATATATATATATATATATACCCGCTTCAAAATTATTACACTGGTCATCACGATTTTTGGTGCAAAGAAACAAAACACGTTTTTTAGCTAATTTGGAGGCAGATTTCGAAAACGATCTTGGATTTTCATGGTTAGCTACCGTTTTTGCTGCACTGAAATTGCAATGATGATTTTGATGTCGAAGATAAAGAATGACATGGTGAACAGAAAAAGTTTGAAGACAAAGAATTGGAGGCATTTTTTAATGAAGACCCATGTCAGGCGTAGCTTAATTTGCCGACGGGGAATTCAAATGCTACCAGAATTATGGGATAAAGTAATGGCTAGCAATAGACTTATTTCTTACTCATTTTTATAAATAAAACATTAATTTTAAAAATCAGCGAGAACTCATTCAAGGTCTTAACATATTCTTGTTACAAATAAAATTTGCCTTGATAAAGTTTTTCAAAGGACGAAGTGCGTTGGCTAAGATAAGCCTGCTTTTTTCTTCATATATATATATATATAGAAAAAAGCAAGCTTATCTTCTGAAGGGGTGTTAGCCACTGTACAACAATTTTTTCTAACACTTCTTTAAATTTTGTTTACATTACTCCTGTTTAGATTTTAACATTGTTTCCCACTCTGCCCTTTTGCCTTTCTGCTTTCCTGCCTGCTGGAAATCCTCCTCCGTGGTTGCTATATATAAAAATATTGGAGAACCCTCTGACTCCGCTAATTATCGCCCTATCAGCCTACTACCGATCTTTGGCAAAGTGTTCGAAGCCATCATCAACGTTGAGGTGGTACAACGTCTCACAGCCCATAGACTCTTCTCTGACAAACAGTATGGCTTCCGCTTCACCAGGTCTACTGCTGATATGCTCACGACTAACACTGAGTATATACACCAGGCATTCGACAAAAACGGTGAAGCCCGAAATGTAGCCCTTGACATCTCCAAAGCGTTTGACAGATTCTGGCATGCTGGCCTTATATGCAAGCTGCAGGTCTATGGTATAACTGGACAATTGTTTGACCTAATCCGGTCCTTATTTTCAAACCGTACATTGAGGGTGGTATTGAATGGACAAGCCTCCCAATACTATCACATGAATGCAGTTGTCCCTCAAGGCTCTATTTTAGGTTCTACGCTTTTCCTTATGTATATTAATGATCTCCCTGATGTAATAAGATCCCAAGTGGGCATATATGCTGACGACACTACGGTTTACTCTCGTCTCAATAAAAAATCTACTGAGGCTGAAAAAGCAAATCTCACTGCCGGGCTTGAAAAGGACCTCCAATCCGTGGTGGACTGGGGGCATGAAATGGCTCGTAAATTTTAATGCTTCCAAAACGAAGCTGCTATCTAATAACCACCACAGACAATCGTTCCTCCCGCCCTTTAACATGGATCAGGCTTCTCTCCCTGAAAGCGAAACACTGCGACTCCTCGGGTTAACTCTCACACCAGATCTCAAGTGGAATAACTATATAGAATCCATAGCTAAATTCGATGCTAAGAAAGTCGGTTCTCTGTGCAGTGCCAGGAAGTTTTTCCCGTCCTAAACAATCCTGCACATATGCAAGTTTACCATTCGCCCGTGCATTGAGTATTGCTGCCATATCTGGTCTGATGCTCCTGATATCCACTTAGGTGTCCTTGACCGAATCCAACGGAGAATCTGTAATGTGAACAAACCCTACTTGGCAACTATGATACAGTCGCTTTCTCACCGACACAGTGTGGCTTCCCTGTGTATCTTCTACAAATACTTTCACGACCTCTGCTCTGATAAACTTAGCTCACTGGTATCCCCTATATACGAATTTCCTCGAGCCACAAGATTGGCAACTAGGTCCCACCCTTTTACTGTGAAACTAATAAATTGTAAATGCAAATTCTACTCCATCAGCTTCTTTTCTCGCACTTCACGCCTGTAGAATTCTCTTCCGCATACTTGCTTTCCTGACAGTTACAATCTCCAAGAGTTTAATTGTAAATTCAATAGTCATCTCCTGTCTCACTAAATTACATCCTCACTCTCATGCTTTTTTACATCCACCCCACTATCATCAGTACTCTCATCCTGACATCCTCTGTAACCTCTCACTCTTCATAACATTCCTCCTCGTCCACCCCACTCTCATCAGTAATCTCTTCCCTCTCCTTCTCTCTTCCTGACACCTCCTGCAAACTCTCAATTCTCAACATTCCTCCTATGTAACCCCCTGCACAATAGTGGCAGTCAAATGCCTTGCTTGGGGTGACACGATTATAAAAAAGAAATGACTTTCTATTGAATATTGTTTTCCATTCGAATATAAATCTATTTTGATGAGGGTCAGGTAGTCTCCTTTTATATGACTATCTTCTATGTTTGAGTAGCCATTCCATAATTTTGTATGCATTTTCGAAAAATGTGAATCAGCATCATGTTGTTTAATTAAACTTTTTCAATTTTAGAACTCTTAGCTGCCATCCAAATCACTCGGAAAAAAGAAAAATTATGAAACATAACCACTCGCCGCATTTACACTAATTCCATATATCAACTTTGAAGTGATCTATAATTTGCTACCAGCAATACTATCCTAAATCATAACACCTGCCCTCGTTGTGGGCTTACGTCTATTTAACTTTGAAATACCGATTTCAAACGAAATGGTCAGGTGCCCCTACCGTTCTCCTCAGTTTTCTTGACAAGCTCCAAAGGAGAGTCTGTAATGTGATAGGTACTGATCAGGCGACTCGACTGCAGCCACTTTCCCATCGTCGAAATGTGGCCTCCCTCTGTCTCTTCTATAAATACTTTCATGGCTTCTGCTCGGATGAGCTTAAGTCACTGATGCCTCCTCAACAGGTGTTTACCCGTGCAACCAGACTGGCAACTGGGTCCCACCCATTCACAGTCAGGTGAGCCAAATGCAGACGACAATTCTACTTCTGCAGCTTCCTCTCTCGCACTTCCCGCCTGTGGAACTCACTCCCGTATTCTTGCTTTCCTGACGGCTACAACCTCCAGAAGTTTAAATGCAAAGTTAATACTCATCTATTAACCACTGGACTCTAGCTCTCTCCCATCCCCTGTATAACCTTCACTTTTTCTCCGCCTATGTATCTGTCATTGCACCTGCTTTCTCAGCTTTCTATTGTTCCTTTCTAACTATGTTGTACTCCTCACTCTTTTCTAATTAATCTTTTTACATTTATGTAACCCCCTGCACATCAGTGGCGTTTCTGCCTTGCTCGGGGTGAAATGATTAAAAAAAAAAAACAAAAAAAAAAAACACTGAAGTTAAGCAACGTCGAACCTAACCATTGCCTAAACAGGTAACTGCTTAGGAATACTGGATACTGTAACTTTGGATGGGCGGTTGGTGTAATGTATAATGTTTCGGAAATTTTAAACTGAGTTCCGTTTCCAGTTGGAGTTATTATATTCACTTACGCACAAATATTTTCCCATAGCTATGGATTAATTAGGAAGATTTGTATCACTAAAACATTATTATCGCTTAAGAAATTCATACAATCAATATGTGCCATGTCCCATCAGGACGAAGGTGATTATGGCCTTACACGTCTCCCTATCTCTAGTAGCTCTTAGCACGGTTTCTCCTTTTACCCACACCAAACCCTGCTTTACTATCCACCTGATCAGGCCCTTCAAATATGTTATCTACTGCTTTACCCTATCAATCTTTCCCTCTATCTGACCAGTGTGTATCAGATTTTCTTAGCCTTTCTTCCTCATCACATATCCGAAGAAATTCGGCTGCTCAGTATTAATTTCCTTTTCGTTTCCATCCTTTCCAAAATCTCATCATTGCTAACATGCTCGATCTACGATATCCGCAGCATCCTTCTGTAGAACCACATTTCAGTTGCTTCAAGTTTTTTCTTCATCTTTGATGATAAAATCCAGTATTCACTGCCATGTTGAAGAACAGACATCACATAGCAATCCATTACTCTATTCATTGTTTCTAGCACAATTTTCCTGTCTCTTAATACTCTGCTCAGCTTCTGGAATGCGTCCTTGGCGATGCCAGTTCGCCTTCAGCTCTAAGTGTCACACATTCTGTCTTCCTTTCGAACACTTCCAAAGTACTTAAATTATTGTACTTGCTTGATTTTATTATCCCCAATATATAATTAGCATTTTGGGCTCCTCTGTTTGCTGATGTACATGCATTCGGTTTTCTTGTAGTTTATTTGTACTTCTTTGTTTCCACCTTCTTCATTTATCTTTTTCGGAGGTCTTGTAATTTACTGGCTTTAAATAACCTGAAAATGTTTGATAAATCGGGAAAACAAATCCCTCAATAATAAACAAAAAAGTCTTACTGTTTTATAACTTATTTTTATGTAGTTTCGTCCAGCACTACAATCTTACAAAACCAATACATGAAGCTGGATCTTCGGATATGTTCTTAAATAGCCGCATCAGATGAAAACCTTCCTATAGATGGCTCCAATTTCGTTCTGTCAGCTGATTACATTGATTTTTCTTTGAGTGAGTAAAGCGTGTAGGTCTTGATGAAGATCTTCCTTCTTCAAACCATACGAACTGGCGATGAAGGGTCACAAAGAATTGTACGAAATAACTGAAACCACAGAGGACTTTCAAAAGAATAAATATCAAAACTGAATATCGCATGTAACCCAAATATTGACTCACTAAAGAGGTTGACATTCCACACAATCTCATATAAAAGGTTAAGAAGGAAACCTTCATCAATAATGGAAACAGCGATAACAGCTGATGGATTAAGAAAAGATTTTATATATTTCAGTCGATAGTAGTCCTAACTGCTTGTTAAATGAATACCAAATGTCTCCTTATAAAGAAAAAAGGCCTATTATTACACCTATCATTATTATTGATTGGCTGTTTTCATGAAGGATAGATCCTCTAGTTTCGAAAGCAGGTTTATTAAATGTAGACTGAAATTCCTCATGAGAATAGACTAATGAGAAACCAATTTTTATGTACTCAAATTTCGCGGTTAGTTTTCTTAATGGTAGAAATGTAGTTATTTTATGTTTTTGGTTTTAACGAATATACAAATAAAACAAACATTTTCTCTCTGTTTATATACAAATCAATAAGTTTTTTTTCTTGCTGGTCAGTCGACCTTTCATGTTTATAACCTTTTCATTTTTCTCAAATGTCATCTTGTCACAAACTCAAAGTCAATTATTTTTTTCATAGCTTGTCAATCAATTCAGTTTCGTTCTTTTATTGTTCCCTGATATTTGTTTAACTTTTCTACAATTTACAATATTTTGCTTACATCTCTCAATAACTTAAAAATATCTGTTTTATGATTTAAGGTTATTTCTTATGACCCATGGATATCTATCTATCTATCTATCTATCTATCTATCTATCTATCTATCTATCTATCTATCTATCTATCTATCTATCTATCACAGAATGTTTCGGATATTAACGAAATAGAATTAACAACCGATATATCTAATTTACTTGTTTGAAATTTATTTTTATTTGACACTAGTATTCAAGTAGATATTCTATTTTTAATGAAACAGTATATATATGAATAAAGGTTTCGTTGAATAATATAGACAAGTTGTGTCTATTTATTTTATGCAGGATCATTTCAGGTGATTCGGACGAGTTAATTTTTACTTTCATTGCCTTATAAAATTTTACAAAGTAATAATAACAAAAGAACCATTTTATTTTCTTGTGGCAAAAAAATACTAAAAATATTATGAGATACAACATTTTCTTTAAAAACTAGGGTTGCCTAATAGTTATAGCCGGCACTATATATATATATATATATATATATATATATATATATATATATTGAGGGGAGGGAAATTCACCTGTAAATAATGAGCGAGGGACAATTAGAATAAATTATCCCCCCAAAAAATTTAGAGAGTTTTCGAGTTCGAATTCCAGTTGAATCCATTGTATTCACTTACGCGCAAATACCCTTGGAAAAGGTATTAATCCGTCTCTTCCTTCCAGTTATGGGTTAAATAGCAGGACAGATCGGGTTCTATAGCCTTGGTCGGCAACCAGTCTACCGCAGAATGCAATAATCTTCTGCCCAGTCAGTCATGTTTCTTTTGAGACATGATCGCCCAAGCGTGTATCACGTATGGCACTTAACTGACTGACGAAATCCTTCTGTCGGTAGAGAGAAGGTCTCGTAATGATATAGAGACTGATTCCAAAATGCAATCAGCCTTGTTCACATCCCGCCTGTGGAACTCTCTTCCGTTTACTTACTTCCTTCATATATACAATCACAAAAAATATATTATACAAATTTATTGATTGACACTTTTGCTTATAGAGGTTACCTTCAGCATTCAAGCGTTAAAGTTTCGTAGACTGATACTCTAGCAATCACTCCGATATCAGCTATATATATATATATATATATATTGCGTATTTAGGCAGCAAATTATTATTTTCTTCCCATACACTTTTGAATGTTGCTACATTTGCTTTCCAGGATTGTTTATAACATGCAACTATTTTTATTTTTATTTCCAGCGGTTTCTCTTCTGAAGTCCCTGAAAATTATATATATATACATATATATATATATACATATTGATGCATGTTTCATTAAATAATATAAACAAGTTTTGTCGATTTATTTTATGTAAATTTTTTTCATATCGTCTTATAAGCTTAATGGCATTATCGTTGAAAGAGGAAAGAACATCACAATATTGGTATATGCTTATATTGAATCCTTTCTGAGCTTTCGGCTTACATCAGCCATTATCAAAGATGAAAATAGTGTTGTTTGTAACGGGCAGTTCGCTGACGGACGATAGTAATAGTCGTCTATTTTGTTGGTGGGGAGGTTTGGCGAACAGGTGCGTGCATGCTGGAAGCAAAAAATCGCAGTACAGCTTGTGGAATCTCACATGACCACACGAGAGAGAGGGCGAGAGGTATTAAGTATGGAATGCCATTGGGATAACCAATCGCTTCTGTTAACTATTATAGGCATTTGAGAATGTGTGTGGAGGTTTCGTAGTTAATTTTGTTTCAACTGTTTTATGTATATGGCTTCGATTATTTTTAGTTTTTGTTCATTGTTTTCTTGTTTAAATACATTAGGGTTTTCAACGAGGATTTTACTGAATTGTGTATGTGGCCTGGGATGTTTTAGACGTCTAAAGATGTTGGAAATTTCGTTTAAATGTAGTGTCAAGCGTATTTCAGCGATAATGCTATATCAGGCGATATGAACAAAATTTACATAAAAGAAATCGACAAAACTTGTATATATTATTTAATGAAACATGCATCAATGAAAAAATGCTACCTAGAATTGGAGTAAGTAGACTAAAGTATCGCCCGATTCACACTCCACCCACGCCTATTGAACAGGTGAAGAGGCCCATCCCTTGTTCCCTGTTTAGGATGTGGCTTTCGGCTTTCTCTTTTCCAATCGTTTTACTCTTACGTAGCCCCCTGCGCATCAGTGGCGTTACCGCCTTGCTCGGGGTGATATGATTAAAAAAATACACCTATATATATATATATATATATATATATATATATATATATTCAAAGCGATGAATCTGGACAAACGACGAGAAGTACGTATATATAAAAATATAATCTTATATTTTTATTCTTCATCGGTGAGGCTTGTGAGGAGCATTTTCTCCTCAGGTTATGTCATTTGCAGTGGTGTGCAGTAATATGAATCTATTATGGGGGTGTATAATGAAATTTGTTTGATAGTGAAAAATATTGTTTCATCCGTGATTGCATCAGTTTTTTATCACGCTTAGACACTATTGACTCGAGTGAGATCGCGGATATTGTTGGCTTCAGCCTTTTAACTGTCAGTCGTGTCATCAAGGCGAAGAAAAAACTGGACCCACCAGACCAAAATGTACAAGAAAATGTGGCCGGAATAAAAAAAATAGTAATTCCAAAGTCGAACTATGGGGGTCAGGGAAAAATGAAAGATCATAGGAAACATTATCTATTTGATTTCACAATGGTTCGCACAAGGGTGTACACATTAGGGTAAATCAGAAAGTCAAGTCAATTTTTAAATTACGCTTTCAAAACAATAGATGATGATCATTTTAAACTACCTTAAAATAAACATTTCTTTTACGGATAGTAATGTCAACGTCCTCCTTTGCAAAGAAGTACTTCAATAGACATTCTATCAATAATTTGAGAATCTACATCTGAAATACATTTTGCTTTTGTTCTTTATCCTCACTATGATATTCTCATTCTCATTCACTCTCAGTACTTATTTGTCTTAATGCGTGTATTGCATTCTTTGAGGTGAAATAATTATAAAAAAATCATAGCCGTATTTATCTTGCTCTATGATAGCAACACAGCGATATTCAGAATAAAAGATTGGAGCTATATTTTTATCATTTCCCTCCAAGCACGACAATAAAGTAACTCAGATGCAATAGGTCACTGATTGATAGCGAATTTTAGAAAAAAAAACTTATTAAGGAAAGAGAACAATAAAAGAACAGTAATTGAGAAGACAGAAGATAAGGATTAACATTGCATTTGAATTTTGTAAGAACAAAATTGTCTGAAAACCAAAAGACTTGAATAGATTCTGTAGGCATGTAGTGTAAGAGAAGAAATTCTTATTGTAGAAGAAACGGTTATTCTAAGCCAGGGGTGGCCAAACATTTGTTCTCCATGCACCATTTTTTTAACAACTACTTCAGTTACGTCACACAAATTTTTATCCCATTTGAGTCCCATGATATATAGTATTTGGACATATTTGGCAGTTACACACACACACACACACACGCACACACACACACACACATATATATATATATATATATATATATATATATATTAGCAGTATAGCCTGGCGTTGCTCAGGTGTAATGAAAGCTTTAAAATGGTCCTGGAGCTCAGACTCAACCTAAAGAATATTTTTGTGAAGTTTGGTGAGAATCGGATAAAAATTGTGGATTTGTATAAAGGACACAAATACAGATAAACAGACACACACAAACAAACATCTTGCCTTATATATATATATATATATATATATATTATCGATTTTCTGCACTATTGTAAGAACTGCTGCCTTGAAACTTCTGAATATCGTTTCTTATGTCTTTGTCTATGAGTATCAAATTTGATTAAAATCGGACCACTCCTTCTATAACCTGATTTTTTCGATTTTCGATTTTCGATATTCATCCGGGGTACCACGATACAAAACCTAGCTAAGAACACTCGGAGTCGCTTATTGTACAACTGTGTAAATTTTCAAGAAAATCGGTTCAGCCGTTTCGGAGTCTATAGGTAACGGACACACACACAGAGAGACAAAGTTCCATTTATAAATAAGTTTATATATATATATATATATATATATATATATATGATACTGTAGACAGATAAAGAAGTTGTATCGGAAAATAATTTAAATAAATTTAAGACAAATATTTTAAGGACACTTCTGAATTGTTATTGATGATTTTAACAATATTATTTTAATATTTTGTAATTTTTTACCTAAAAAAATTAAATTTATAGCATTATTAATCTTTTATTTAAATATATCATTGTTAATATCAAATAAAAATGATTTTCTATTTTCATATTGTTTCTTATTAAATATATTCACAATAATCATAATTATTTATCATTATGTTGTATTGTTATTATTGATCATTATTGTAAATTATGTCTGGGGCATATGCGTCACCCGTAATCGTGCATTGTGCCACTGTTGTCGCATGCACCATAGGTTGGCTAGCTCTATCCTAGACATTTCAACTGTAAAATGACGAAACCTTGACGCCAATTTATTTGTATGCTTAAATTTCTATGCTTAAATTCACAGCTTCTAGATACCAAAGAGGAAAACGCGTCAGACCTATTCCCAAGAATATATTTATAGAAAACGCAAAGAGAAACTACGTTACGGCGGCTAGAAAATAAATGAATGCCAGATCAGGATCAATAACATTGCAGATCCTTATATAAATTTTAGATGGCACTTGCACAAGGCCGTCATGTGTTTCATTGAATCTATTCTGGAAACAGCATCTTAAAATAAGTAAGTCGTTGAGGCATTTAACTCCCATCTCAGAGATCGGTCAATAACAAAGAATATCGTTTTCGGGATATTCATAAAGTTTAACAGAGACTCCTTGTTATTTAACCCGAAACGTGGACACTCCAGCATTAGTCACCCATTTAATGCATACATCCAGCAAAGACTAGAACTAGCAGCTTGCAACCGCTTTAGGTTGAAACGGCATTCTCCGAAGTTAACAAACGCCAAGTCTGGTCAGTACTTATATAATTGAATGCCAGGTGATATAAGCTTGGATGTGCGGATGGTGTAATAGATAATGTCTAGGAATAGTCAAATTCTTATTCCAGTTAAGTTTGTAATACTAATTAAATAATAATTAAATATTATATATTTTTATTCCAGTTACCCAGTGGTTATTTCCTGATCGTTTAGTTTGATGCCAACTGAAAAATTAAATTACTTTACATTTAAATCAACCCTTAAGAAATATTTTAACAGTGGATCGAAAAACGTGCACTAAAATATGAACACACAGCGGAATAGCAAGAAATGTCTTTCTAAAATTAAGCAGAGTATTAAGAATGAAGAACATTTCGTTATAAACAAATAAAAAAGTGCTGGATTGCTATGTGGTAGTAAATGTAGAAAAGTTTCCTAACCGATGCAGAGAAAACTTGAGTCAACCTTAAATATAATTCAGTAAAAGTGAGTTAATAATTCAATGAATAGAGCGTCTAAAGAATTTGTAAGTTAAAAAGAAGAAAGGCTCGGATAATTTGGACACACTTAGGACATATCGATAGGGATAAGAAAAAATTTATTAGTCTGTTGATTTTGTTTAGAGGCATACCAACACCTCTATACGTTATTTAAATCTAAATATTTTAAATATATGGCTTCAACTAAATATATTTTGAAAGCAACTTTATACCTTCAACAACAGACAAAATGTATTGTTTTAAATTCGCTAAATAATATATTGTTGGTAATTCTACGATAAAATTTATTGCTTGTCATTTTGTTTTAAAACTAAATTGTTGGTAATTTTTCTAGATGCATTATTAGTAATTTTTTATCTTGTTGGTAATTTTTTCTCATGAAAAAATATTTTTTATACTTTTATCGTTTTTTGGTTTTGCTTGAGGGTCCGACATTTGCCCATATCTGGGATCCTTAAATGTGCTACGACCCCATCTCAATGTCACCTGGGACCACAAACAACAGATGTGGCTGCTCCTCAAATCCTTCAAAACATTCCCGATCAGAAGCCTTGCTGCTGGATGTAGTTTACCATCAGGCCCAGGACTTGACAGAAAGAAGACAGCCAACTTCTTAACGAGGTTGTGTAAAAGGATGTCATAAGTGGCTCAGGAGTAATAGTAAAAATACATACAAAGAAATGGAAGTTGAAGAGACCCATAATTGCTCGTGTCCTGAAAGAATAAGCCACACTAAAGTAGGTAGTTTTTCTTAAATATTGTGATAGGTTTCAGACCAGACTAAATGACCAAACCTCGGGGATAAATCTTTCAGAAACAATATATAAATTTAACTCCTATATTTATGGTTTATGGAGTTGTATTAGGTACTCACGACATATTTGGCATTAACAATAAACAGCCTTCCAGTAATATTGTAACGAAGAGAAACTTAATTTGACTTAGTGGGAATTTCTGTTTCTGATTACAATGGAATTCTAACACAGGGGATGATAAAGGCTCATAATTTAGTTATTTATTGACTTTACTACGTGATTTAAGAATTCCATAAACAAATTTCAACCCCAATGCTACGACATATTACAATTATCTAATTCCATGTCAAACTAGACATTATCAAATTATTAAGATTCCAAGTGAATATTATTATAATAATTATTTCTTTTGATTTATGTTGTATACACATTTCTTACTGTGTTCCAACCAGAGAACAGGGTAATTGATCATTTTATGTGAACAAAAAAATCCCATAAGATGGCGCACATATTACATATTAGGTTGTCCCAAAAGTTCGTAAACACTTGCGAAATGGGTCTATTTGGTCTAGCACAATCGAGACAAGCGATGGGTTCAGAAATGGCAAGAGACACCGTCGATTCCAAAACAAGATCGATTCGGCAAGAAATTCATGTTGTGCGTTTGGTGGAACTTTGAATGAATCGTGCATTTTGAGTTGGTTCCGAATGATCGTGCCATCAGTGCCGAACTGTACTGTCAGCAACTTGAGCGGGTGTACGAAAAGTTCAAGCAAAAGTACCCGTCTCTTATCAACCGAAAGCGCGCTTTGATGCAGCAGGACAATGCCAAGCCACACACCGCCAGGAAGACCAAAGACAAGTTTGAAGAAGGGCTGGACGGCGTTGAGGTTCTGCCACATTCAGCCTACAGTGCTGACTGTGCTCCATCAGATAACAGCCTTTTCCGCTCAATGCAACACTTTCTGAAGAGCCGCCGATTCGACTTGTTTGATGAAGTCGAGGAAGCGTGTCAAGAATTCTTTGATTCGAAGCCGGCTGAATAGTACTTTGACCAGATCCGAAAGCTTGCAGATCCATGGCAGAAATTCTTGAAAAATAATGGTCTTTATTTTGAGAAATAGTTTTTGTCGTTTTTGCGAGTTAAAATTTCAATTTTTTGCAAGTGTTTACGAAATTTTGGGACAAACTAATAAATAAAACTCTTTATAAATTTTAGCTGTAATTTTGAATACAACTTTTTTGTATTTCTTCAATGCATGGACTACCAAAAATCCTTTCAATGAGAATATTGGAACAGTATCCAATTAATCCGAGAATTCCAACTGCATCTAGGATTATTGATGTCCTCATATGCCACATACTCTTAGATCTTCATGTCGAGATTCTTGTATTCTTGTTTTTGAAGGTCCTCAATAAAATACACTAATGTTCAAAAGTATTAGGACAAGAACTAATGTATCTTTTATGAAGCATCAAAATAAAGTTAAAATCACCTCTGTCCTAACACTTTTGAACACTACCGGTAGTGAGCAAAAGTATTAGGACAGAGGTGATTTTCCTAAAAACCTCACTGAAATTCAACTGCAGGGTGAAACGCCAAGTAAATTGATAATGAATATTGATTATTTAAAACTAGGTGTAAAAGAAATTTAATTTTTCCTATTTACTATTAAACAAGTTATTTTGAAACTACTCTATTGAACATCTATGGCATATTTTGAATAAAAGAATTGATAAATCTAATGTTACTTCGTAAGACACACTTTGGGATCAAATACAACTGCTTGTCAGGAGATAGCATTAGTTACATTGAAGACGCTTGTGATGTCAATGCCTGACAGAATAAAGGCTGTGATCAAAGCATTCTATTATACTAAATATTAAATTTATTTTGTAACAAGCATATTTTCTTGTTAAAGCATTTGTTGAGTAAATCAAATACAATTACTTTAATTAAATTGTTTATTTTCTCTCAATATGCCTCATAAAATATAAAATAGTTATTTTCTTAATACTTTTGCAGAGTACTGTATTACAACCTGAATGGACTTCCATTTCAGTAATTTTTTAGATAATCAAATCGCCCCAAGCATGGCAGTCTAATGGGGAGGGGCGCAGGGGGTTACATAGAAGGAAAGTTATGAGAAAGAGTGATAGGTTAGAGGGCGTGTCAGGAAGTTGGTAAGAGAAGGGTTAAGATACTGAGAGTGGAGTGGACGGAGAAAGAAGCATGATAGAGAGGGTGCAAGTTAGCAAGATAGATGACTATTGACTTTACACTTAAAATTCTGGATATTGTAGCTGTTGTGGAATCAAGTAAACGGAAGGGAATACCACAGGCGGGAAGTGCGAGAAAAGTAGCTGTTGGAGTAGAATTAGTATTTACACATTTAGTTGCTAATCTTGTGGCTCGAGCAAATTCATGCATACGCCGAAACAGAGTTCATCGGAGCAGAAGCCGTGAAAGTACTTGTAGAAGAGACACAGGAAGGCAACATTGAACCGGTGAGATAGTGACTGTATCCGAGCTGTCAAGTCGGGATCGATCACATTACAGATTTTCTGTTGGGTTTTGTCTGGGCTATGAGCTTTGATTGTTCTGTTTGTGGGTATTGTAAAGTCCAAAAAAATTGTAGCAGGTCCTATTTCTGTAACCGGTGCTGAATGATTTTCATACCAGTTTCTTGCAGCGGGTCGTAACACTGTGCAGCCTGATACAAGATGGTTGATAGTTTCTGGATAAATCTGGATAAACTGTGATAAATCACAGAATCTCCATTTTGTTTAATGCAGTTTTTCAATAGATGTGATTAGTTATTTAACCCTTCACTATGATTGGTGTGGGGCTTGTATTTATCAGCTTCTTTGGTGTAAACAAATTATTGTACCTGAAGTGTTTTTCTTACCATCGTTTCTGCATTTGAAATGTTTTATTTGATTTTGCTTTCTATTTTAAGTTATTTTACGCTGCGTTCGTGTATGTTGGTTTATTAACACTTCTTTTCTGAATTTCCTTTTGAATAGCTGCAATCTCTAAATATTTGTGACAGGTCTAGTTAAACTTCTCTACCTCTTTCAGATTTGGGCACATACAGACATTCAACATCAGCCTTGGGATTATATATGCGGTGGCAATAAAAGTTTTGATGGTATTGACATCCATTCGCTTAATGTCAGCCTTGATTCAACTAAGGATGTTGTAACTGTATTTCAAAACAGAGGCAACCAAATTGCTTAAGGCTGATATTCTGTTTCGTAAATTCAAGTCGATATTTAACAACAGACGAACACGCCTGTGGTACTCTTTTCCTACTTCATTTAGGTTTGCTGTATTCCAACTCATTTCGACTTGCCGGCTCGACTCCAGCCATTTCTCCACCGACTGGATGTGGCTTCCCTTTGTCTGTTTTATAAATACTTTCATGGCTTCTGAATCAAAGAACTTAAGTCACTGGTGCCTCTGCAACAGGTGTTTACTCGTGCAACCAGACTGGCAACTGGGTTTTCACCCATTCACAGTTAGATCAATCAAATGCAGACGACAATTCTACTCCTGCAGCTTCTTCTCTCGCACTTCCCGTCTGTGGAACTCGCTTTCTTATTCTTGCTTTCCTCACGGCTACAACCTCCAGGAATTTAAATGCAATGTCAATACTCATCTATTAACCACTTGACTCTAGTTCTTTCACCACCCCGTATATCCTTTCGTTTCTCTCCACTTTTCAACAGTCATCACACCTGTATTCCCATCATTCTCTTGCTCCTTTCTAACTGGTTCCTCTTTCTCTTCACTCTCTTCTACTTAATCTTTTTACTCTTATGTAGTCCCCTGCACATCAGTGGCGTTACCGCCTTGCTCGGGGTGATACAATTAAAAAAAAAACTATATAGGTATTTACTGACTTCTTATTCCTGTTTCCCAATCTTTGTTACAAGAATCGGGTTCTATTAAGTGCGTTTCTTAAGTAATACAACTACATCGAATTTAGAGCTGCGTCTATTGCTAAGAAGGTTGGGTCACGCTCGAGTTAGAAAGTTTTTCTATGTAGAATCCATCTTCCACATATATATATATACTAGAAGTATAGCCCGCGTTGCTGGGGTGTAATAAAAGCTTTAAAACTAATCCATGGCCCTGGAGCACAGACGCTTTGGACGTCGGCACGAAAGACTAAAAAGCAATAGTTGTTTCAAGTTAAAGCCAAATCGTAAACTGAAAGAAAAATGAATGGATGTAAGTAAAATTTTGATTTCCTGCTATCGATATCAAATAAGATTTTTTGTCGTAAACTGAATTTTGAAGGCTAAATAAGTCCTCTGAGTAAATGGTATCATGGCTGAGACTAAGAACTACAATTATACCTACTTAGAGTCAAACCCGAAGCAAAAACTAAAATAAAAGGACTGAAAAAATACAGACATACATGCAAATAAACAGAGATAAACACACAAACATCTTGCCTTTTATATATATATATTATCGATTTTCTGCACTATTGTCAGAACTGCAACCTTGAAACTTCTGAATATCGTTTCTTATGTCTTTGTCTATGAGTGTATCAAATTTGATTAAAATCAGACCACTCCTTCTAGAAGACGGTTTTTTCGATTATCGATTTTCGATATTTATCGGGGGTACCTCAACACAAAACCTAGCTCAGAACACTCGCAGCCGCTCATAGTACAACTGTAAATTTTCAAGAAAATCGGTTCAGCCGTTTAGGAGTCTATAGGTAACGGATACACACACACAGACACAGACACACACGGAGACAAAGTTCCATTTATATATAAACAAATAAATAAATAAATCTACCATTCGTTTGTGCCTTGAATACTCTTTCGATATATGGTTGGTAAACCGTGGTCTTGAAATAATCCAAAGAAGCTTCTGCAAATAATCAATCCTGACTTACCTTGTTTTTTTTCCATATGTCTGGCTCCCTCTGAGGTTTCTACAAATATTTTCAGAGAAGCCGCTTTGACGAGCTTTTAATTCTGGTTTCTCGACCAAATGAATTTAAGCATGTCATTAGATTGGCATGTAGGTCACATTTTTATACCAACAATTTATTTTCTCACACTTTCCGCGAGCGAGTGCAATTTCTTTCCGTTTATTTTCTTCCTTGATAGTTACAATCTTCAAAAATTTAAATGCAACATCTTTGTGAATCCCGTGGAAAAGTATTAATCCATCTCCTTCGTCCAGTTTTGGGTTAAATAATAGGCCAGATTGGGTTCTATAGCATTGGCTGGCAACCAGTCCACCGCAGAAAGCAATGGCAGCCTACTGCGGGATAATCTTCTGCCCAGTCAATCATGTTCGAGATATGATCGCCCAAAGCGTATATTATGTATGGCAATTAACTGACTGAATGAATATAATAGTTGGAGACATGATTAAGGCTTATACTGGGCATAAAGTGGAGGATCGGTTTTTTAATGTTATGAAGTAATAAACTGATCTCCCATTAATTACTACTTAATAATATAATACATTTCTTGCTCCATCTAGCTATGTGTCAAATAATAGGACAGATTGAGTTCTATAGCCTTGTCTGGCAACCAGTCTTCCACAGAAAGTAATGGCAACCTACTGCAGGATAATCTTCTGCCCAGTCAGTCATGTCTCTTTCGAGACATGATCGCACAAAGCGTGTAACACTTATGGCACAAAAATGACTGACTCACTGACTATCTGTTATAATTTCCTCAACGTCCCCTGCACCCAGTTTTTTATACGCGCTGGTGGGGGTTCTGACTTATTTAGGATGAAAGGATTGTAAAATTCTTCTTCTTCTTCTTCTTCTTCTTATTATTATTATTATTATTATTATTATTATTATAACTTTGCTTTTTACAGAAATTTCTAGGGATAGGGATTTTTTTGTATCAGAAAATAAAAAAAAGAGTTGAGTGCAGGTAATCAGAGGTAAGTTGATATGTAAATCGTGCGACTAGATTGCATTAAGGTTCCTGCTCATTTACTGTCGAAATAGTTAAATGTAACTAACATTTGTACTCCAACAGTTTCTTTTCTCGCACTTCCCATTAATAGAATTCACTTCTGTTTACTTGCTTTCCCGATAGCTTCCATCTACAAATATAAATGCAACATACCTAAATACGCTACGAAGAAGTCCGGTTCTCTGTGTAAGGCCAGCACATTATTCCCGTCTGAAACAATCCTGCACATATACAAATCAACCATCCGCCCGTGCATTGAATACTGATGTCATATCTTACCATTCTCTTACACACTTCCTGACATCCACTATAACCTGTCACTCTTTCTCATAACTTTCCTCGTATGTAACATTCTGCAAAACAATGGCAGTAAAATGCCTTGCTTGGGGCGATATGATTATAAAAAATATAACTAATAGAATCATATCTCATTCCACATTTACAATATAACGTTTCACTTTAACCAATTTGTAGCATACAACGATCCGGGATTAGCATTAAGAATCCATCAATTAACTTTCCCGATCCACATTCACGTCATTCTTTAATTTTTTGTTTTCCTCATGAAAAACTGAATGAAGTTGTAATTCATTCTTTTCATAGTAAATTCAGACTTCGTTTTTCGTTTTTAGTGTCAGTGTTTCACCGATTACTGTTTCCGTTTTTAACTCACTTGACATTTACTCGGTACAATATTCGGTATACAAAATGTTATTGTGTCTTTTTTATTTTTCTGATAAGACATATTTTTCCCTTGGCTGATTTCTCAGTACAATACTTTCCCCAAATCAACTCCCAGGTTTCCATAGCGTTCAATATAAATTGGAAAATACGAACAGGAGTATTATTAATACTATTATTATCATTATTGAGCGTGGCACCTTATTAGATTATTATTATTATTATTATTATTATTATTATTATTATTATTATTGAAAGAGGGTGCCTTTTATTATTATTATAATTATTATTACTGAGCGAGGCAGATTATTATTATTATCATTATTATTATTATTATTACCAACTGAATCAACATATAATAATAATAATTATTATTATTGAGTAAGGCAGGTTTTATTATTATTATTATTACTCTTGATCGAGGCCAATTAATATTATTATTATTATTATTATTATTATTGTTGTGCGAGATCGAAACAATTTATTAAGCGAAGGCAGCTTATAATAATAATAATAATAATAATCTGTCTAGGTCAATAATAATAATAATAATAGTCAGCTGCATCGATCAATAATAATAATAAGCTGTTTAGCTCACTAATAATAATAATAATAATAATAATAGTCAGCTGCATCGATCAATAATAATAATAAGCTGTTTAGTTCAGTAATAATAATAATAATAATAATAATAATAATAATAATAGTCAGCTGCATCGATCAATAATAACAATAAGCTGTTTAGCTCACTAATAATAATAATAATAATAATAATAGTCAGCTGCATCGATCAATAATAATAATAAGCTGTTTTAGTTCAGTAATAATAATAATAATAATAATAATAATAATAATAATAATAATAGTCAGCTGCATCGATCAATAATAATAATAAGCTGTTTAGCTCAGTAATAATAATAATAATAATAATAATAGTCAGCTGCATCGATCAATAATAATAATAAGCTGTTTAGCTCACTAATAATAATAATAATAATAATAATAATAATAATAGTCAGCTGCATCGATCAATAATAATAATAAGCTGTTAGCTCAGTAATAATAATAATAATAATAATAATAATAATAATAGTCAGCTGCATCGATCAATAATAATAGCTGTTTAGCTCACTAATAATAATAATAATAATAATAATAATAATAATAGTCAACTGCATCGATCAATAATAATAATAAGCTGTTTAGCTCAGTAATAATAATAATAATAATAATCTGTCTAGGTCAATAATAATAATAATAATAGTCAGCTGCATCGATCAATAATAACAATAAGCTGTTTAGCTCACTAATAATAATAATAATAATAATAATAGTCAGCTGCATCGATCAATAATAATAATAAGCTGTTTAGTTCAGTAATAATAATAATAATAATAATAATAGTCAGCTGCATCGATCAATAATAATAATAAGCTGTTTAGCTCAGTAATAATAATAATAATAATAATCTGTCTAGGTCAATAATAATAATAATAATAGTCAGCTGCATCGATCAATAATAACAATAAGCTGTTAGCTCACTAATAATAATAATAATAATAATAATAGTCAGCTGCATCGATCAATAATAATAATAAGCTGTTTAGCTCAGTAATAATAATAATAATAATAATAATAATAATAATAGTCAGCTGCATCGATCAATAATAATAATAAGCTGTTTAGCTCATAATAATAATAATAATAATAATAATAATAATAATAGTCAGCTGCATCGATCAATAATAATAATAAGCTGTTTAGCTCAGTAATAATAATAATAATAATAATCTGTCTGAGTCCAATAATAATAATAATAATAGTCAGCTGCATCGATCAATAATAACAATAAGCTGTTTAGCTCACTAATAATAATAATAATAATAATAATAGTCAGCTGCATCGATCAATAATAATAATAAGCTGTTTAGTTCAGTAATAATAATAATAATAATAATAATAATAATAATAATAATAATAGTCAGCTGCATCGATCAATAATAATAATAAGCTGTTTAGCTCAGTAATAATAATAATAATAATAATAGTCAGCTGCATCGATCAATAATAATAATAAGCTGTTTAGCTCACTAATAATAATAATAATAATAATAATAATAATAATAGTCAGCTGCATCGATCAATAATAATAATAAGCTGTTTAGCTCAGTAATAATAATAATAATAATAATAATAATAATAATAGTCAGCTGCATCGATCAATAATAATAATAAGCTGTTTAGCTCACTAATAATAATAATAATAATAATAATAATAATAATAGTCAGCTGCATCGATCAATAATAATAATAAGCTGTTTAGCTCACTAATAATAATAATAATAATAATAATAATAATAATAGTCAGCTGCATCGATCAATAATAATAATAAGCTGTTTAGCTCAGTAATAATAATAATAATAATAATAATAATAATAGTCAGCTGCATCGATCAATAATAATAATAAGCTGTTTAGCTCAGTAATAATAATAATAATAATAATAATAATAATAGTCAGCTGCATCGATCAATAATAATAATAAGCTGTTTAGCTCAGTAATAATAATAATAATAATAATAATCAGCTGCATCGATCAATTATAATAATAATAGTCAGCTGCATCGATCAATAATATTAATAATAATAGTCAGCTGCATCGATCAATAATAATAATAATAGTCACAGCTGCATCGTCAATAATATTAATAATAATAATAGTCAGCTGCATTGATCAATAATAATAATAATAGTCAGCTGCATCGTCAATAATATTAATAATAATAATAGTCAGCTGCATTGATCAATAATAATAATAATAGTCAGCTGCATTGATCAATAATAATAATAATAGTCAGCTGCATCGTCAATAATATTAATAATAATAATAGTCAACTGCATCGATAATAATAATAATAATAGTCAACTGCACATCGATCAATAATAATAATAATAATAATAATAATCGTCAGCTGCATCGATCAATAATAATAATAATAATAATAGTCAGCTGCATTGATCAATAATAATAATAATAATAATAATAATAATAATAATAGTCAGCTGCATCGATCAATAATAATAATAATAGTCAGCTGCATCGATCAATAATATTAATAGTAATAGTCAGCTGCATCGATCAATAATAATAATAATAGTCAGCTGCATCGATCAATAATATTAATAATAATAGTCGGCTACATCGATCAATAATAATAATAATAGTCAGCTGCATCGTCAATAATATTAATAATAATAATAGTCAGCTGCAGTGATCAATAATAATAATAATAGTCAGCTGCATCGTCAATAATATTAATAATAATAATAGTCAGCTGCATCGATCAATAATAATAATAATAGTCAACTGCATCGATCAATAATAATAATAATAATAATAATAATCGTCAGCTGCATCGATCAATAATAATAATAATAATAATAATAGTCAGCTTTAGGTGATCAATAATAATAATAATAATAATAATAATAATAATAATAGTCTGGCTGCATACGATCAATAATAATAATAATAATAATAATAGTCAGCTGCACATCGATCAATAATAATAATAATAATAGTCAGCTGCATTGATCAATAATAATAATAATAATAATAATAATAATAATAATAGTCAGCTGCATCAGTCAATAATAATAATAATAATAATAATAGTCAGCTGCATCGATCAATAATAATAATAATAATAATAATAATCAGCTGCATCGATCAATTATAATAGTAATAGTCAGCTGCATCGATCAATAATAATAATAATAGTCAGCTGCATCGATCAATAATATTAATAATAATAGTCAGCTGCATCGAGCAATAATAATAATAATAGTCAGCTGCATCGTCAATAATATTAATAATAATAATAGTCAGCTGCATTGATCAATAATAATAATAATAGTCAGCAGCATCGTCAATAATATTAATAATAATAATAGTCAGCTGCATCGATCAATAATAATAATAATAGTCAGCTGCATCGATCAATAATAATAATAATAATAATAATCGTCAGCTGCATCGATCAATAATAATAATAATAATAATAGTCAGCTGCATTGATCAATAATAATAATAATAATAATAATAATAATAGTCAGCTGCATCGATCAATAATAATAATAATAATAATAATAATAGTCAGCTGCATCGATCAATAATAATAATAATAATAATAGTCAGCTGCATTGATCAATAATAATAATAATAATAATAATAATAATAGTCAGCTGCATCGATCAATAATAATAATAATAATAATAGTCAGCTGCATTGATCAATAATAATAATAATAATAATAATAATAATAGTCAGCTGCATCGATCAATAATAATAATAATAATAATAATAATAGTCAGCTGCATTGATCAATAATAATAATAATAATAATAATAATAGTCAGCTGCATCGTCAATAATATTAATAATAATAATAGTCAGCTGCATCGTCAATAATATTAATAATAATAATAGTCAGCTGCATCGATCAATAATAATAATAATAGTCAGCTGCATCGATCAATATTAATAATAATGATAATAATAGTCAACTGCATCGATCAATAATAATAATAATAAGCTGTCTAGCTGAATAATATTAATAATAATAATAGTCTGTGCATAGATCAGTAATAATAATAATAAGCTGTATAACTCAATATTAATAATAATAGTCAGCTGCATTGATCAATAATAATAATAATAATAATAATAGTCAGCTGCATTGATCAATAATAATAATAATAGTCAGCTGCATCGATCAATAATAATAATAATAATAATAGCTACATCGATCAATAATAATAATAATAATAATAATAATAGTCAGCTGCATCGATCAATAATAATAATAATAATAATAGTCAGCTGCATTGATCAATAATAATAATAATAATAATAGTCAGCTGCATTGATCAATAATAATAATAATAATAATAATAATAATAGTCAGCTGCATCGATCAATAATAATAATAATAATAGTCAGCTGCATTGATCAATAATAATAATAATAATAATAGTCAGCTGCATCGAGCAATAATAATAATAATAATAATAGTCAGCTGCATTGATCAATAATAATAATAATAATAATAGTCAGCTGCATCGATCAATAATAATAATAATAGTCAGCTGCATCGATCAATAATAATAATAATAATAACAATAGTCAGCTGCATCGATCAATAATAATAATAATAAGCTGTTTCGCTGAATAATAATAATAATAATAATAATAGTCTGTGCATAGATCAGTAATAATAATAAGCTGTGAAACTCAATATTAATAATAATAGTCAGATGCATTGATCAATAATAATAATAATAATAATAGTCAGCTGCATCGATCAATAATAATAATAATAATAATAATAATAATAATAATCAGCTGCATCGATCAATTATAATAGTAATAGTCAACTATGATCAATAATAATAATAATAATAATAGTCAGCTGCATCGATCAATAATAATAATAATAATAGTCAGCTGCATCGATCAATAATAATAATAATAATAGTCAGCTGCATCGATCAATAATAATAATAATAATAATAGTCAGTTGCATCGATCAATAATAATAATAATAATAATAGTCAGCTGCATCGATCAATAATAATAATAATAGTCAGCTGTCGATCAATAATAATAATAATAATAATAATAGTCAGTTGCATCGATCAATAATAATAATAATAATAATAGTCAGCTGCATCGATCAATAATAATAATAATAGTCAGCTGCATCGATCAATAATAATAATAATAATAACAATAGTCAGCTGCATCGATCAATAATAATAATAATAAGCTGTTTAGCTGAATAATAATAATAATAATAATAGTCTGTGCATAGATCAGTAATAATAATAATAAGCTGTAGAGCTCAATATTAATAATAATAGTCAGATGCATTGATCAATAATAATAATAATAATAATAGTCAGCTGCATCGATCAATAATAATAATAATAATAATAATAATAATAATAATCAGCTGCATCGATCAATTATAATAGTAATAGTCAGCTGCATCGATCAATAATAATAATAATAATAGTCAGCTGCATCGATCAATAATAATAATAATAATAGTCAGCTGCATCGATCAATAATAATAATAATAATAGTCAACTGCATCGATCAATAATAATAATAATAATAATAGTCAGTTGCATCGATCAATAATAATAATAATAATAATAGTCAGCTGCATCGATCAATAATAATAATAATAGTCAGCTGCATCGATCAAATAATAATAATAATAATAGTCAGTTGCATCGATCAATAATAATAATAATAATAATAGTCAGCTGCATCGATCAATAATAATAATAATAGTCAACTGCATCGATCAATAATAATAATAATAATAATAGTCAGTTGCATCGATCAATAATAATAATAATAATAGTCAGCTGCATCGATCAATAATAATAATAATAGTCAGCTGCATCGATCAATAATAATAATAATAATAACAATAGTCAGCTGCATCGATCAATAATAATAATAATAAGCTGTTTAGCTGAATAATAATAATAATAATAATAATAGTCTGTGCATAGATCAGTAATAATAATAATAAGCTGTAGAGCTCAATATTAATAATAATAGTCAGATGCATTGATCAATAATAATAATAATAATAATAGTCAACTGCATCGATCAATAATAATAATAATAATAATAATAATAATAATAATCAGCTGCATCGATCAATTATAATAGTAATAGTCAACTGCATCGATCAATAATAATAATAATAATAATAGTCAGCTGCATCGATCAATAATAATAATAATAATAGTCAGCTGCATCGATCAATAATAATAATAATAATAGTCAGCTGCATCGATCAATAATAATAATAATAATAATAGTCAGTTGCATCGATCAATAATAATAATAATAATAATAATAGTCAGCTGCATCGATCAATAATAATAATAATAGTCAACTGCATCGATCAATAATAATAATAATAATAATAGTCAGTTGCATCGATCAATAATAATAATAATAATAATAGTCAGCTGCATCGATCAATAATAATAATAATAGTCAGCTGCATCGATCAATAATAATAATAATAATAATAGTCAGTTGCATCGATCAATAATAATAATAATAATAATAGTCAGCTGCATCGATCAATAATAATAATAATAGTCAGCTGCATCGATCCAATAATAATAATAATAATAACAATAGTCAACTGCATCGATCAATAATAATAATAATAAGCTGTTTAGCTGAATAATAATAATAATAATAATAATAGTCTGTGCATAGATCAGTAATAATAATAATAAGCTGTAGAGCTCAATATTAATAATAATAGTCAGATGCATTGATCAATAATAATAATAATAATAATAGTCAGCTGCATCGATCAATAATAATAATAATAATAATAATAATAATAATAATAATCAACTGCATCGATCAATTATAATAGTAATAGTCAGCTGCATCGATCAATAATAATAATAATAATAATAGTCAGCTGCATCGATCAATAATAATAATAATAATAGTCAGCTGCATCGATCAATAATAATAATAATAATAGTCAGCTGCATCGATCAATAATAATAATAATAATAATAGTCAGTTGCCTCGATCAATAATAATAATAATAATAATAGTCAACTGCATCGATCAATAATAATAATAATAGTCAGCTGCATCGATCAATAATAATAATAATAATAATAGTCAGTTGCATCGATCAATAATAATAATAATAATAATAGTCGGCTGCATCGGTCAATAATAATAATAATAGTCAGCTGCATCGATCAATAATAATAATAATAATAACAATAGTCAGCTGCATCGATCAATAATAATAATAATAAGCTGTTTAGCTGAATAATAATAATAATAATAATAATAGTCTGTGCATAGATCAGTAATAATAATAATAGCTGTGAGAGCTCAATATTAATAATAATAGTCAGATGCATTGATCAATAATAATAATAATAATAATAGTCGCTGCATCGATCAATAATAATAATAATAATAATAATAATAATAATAATCAGCTGCATCGATCAATTATAATAGTAATAGTCAGCTGCATCGATCAATAATAATAATAATAGTCAACTGCATCGATCAATAATAATAATAATAATAGTCAGCTGCATCGATCAATAATAATAATAATAGTCAGCTGCATCGATCAATAATAATAATAATAATAATAGTCAGTTGCATCGATCAATAATAATAATAATAATAATAGTCAGCTGCATCGATCAATAATAATAATAATAATAATAGTCAGCTGCATCGATCAATAATAATAATAATAAAATAATAATAATAGTCAGCTGCATCGATCAATAATAATAATAATAATAATAGTCAACTGCATTGATCAATAATAATAATAATAATAATAGTCAGCTGCATCGATCAATAATAATAATAATAATAATAATAGTCAGCTGCATTGACCAATAATAATAATAATAATAATAATAGTCAGCTGCATCGATCAATAATAATAACAATAATAATAATAATAGTCAGCTGCATTGATCAATAATAATTATAATAATAATAGTCAGCTGCATTGATCAATAATAATAATAATAATAATAGTCAGCTGCATTGATCAATAATAATAATAATAATAATAGTCAGCTGCATCGATCAATAATAATAATAATAATAAAAGTCAGCTGCATCGATCAATAATAATAATAATAATAATAGTCAGCTGCATTGATCAATAATAATTATAATAATAATAGTCAGCTGCATTGATCAATAATAATAATAATAATAATAGTCAGCTGCATTGATCAATAATAATAATAATAATAATAGTCAGCTGCATCGATCAATAATAATAATAATAATAAAAGTCAGCTGCATTGATCAATAATAATAATAATAATAATAGTCAGCTGCATTGATCAATAATAATTATAATAATAATAGTCAGCTGCATTGATCAATAATAATAATAATAATAATAGTCAACTGCATTGATCAATAATAATAATAATAATAATAATAATTCGCTGCATCGATCAATAATAATAATAATAATAAAAGTCAGCTGCATTGATCAATAATAATAATAATAATAATAGTCAACTGCATCGATCAATAATAATAATAATAATAATAGTCAACTGCATTGATCAATAATAATAATAATAATAATAGTCAACTGCATCGATCAATAATAATAATAATAATAAAGTCAGCTGCATTTGATCAATAATAATAATAATAATAATAGTCAACTGCATTAATTAATAATAATAATAATAATAATAGTCAGCTGCATCGATCAATAATAATAATAATAATAATAATAGTCAGCTGCATCGATCAATAATAATAACAATAATAATAATAATAGTCAGCTGCATTGATCAATAATAATAATAATAATAATAGTCAGCTGCATTGATCAATAATAATAATAATAATAATAGTCAGCTGCATTGACCAATAATAATAATAATAATAATAATAGTCAGCTGCATCGAATCCAATAATAATAACAATAATAATAATAATAGTCAGCTGCATTGATCAATAATAATAATAATAATAATAGTCAACTGCATTGACCAATAATAATAATAATAATAATAATAGTCAACTGCATCGATCAATAATAATAACAATAATAATAATAATAGTCAGCTGCATTGATCAATAATAATAATAATAATAATAGTCAGCTGCATTGATCAATAATAATAATAATAATAATAATAGTCAACTGCATTGATCAATAATAATAATAATAATAATAGTCAGCTGCATCGATCAATAATAATAACAATAATAATAATAATAGTCAGCTGCATTGATCAATAATAATAATAATAATAATAGTCAGCTGCATCGATCCAATAATAATAATAATAATAATAGTCAGCTGCATCGATCAATAATAATAATAATAATAGTCAACTGCATCGATCAATAATAATAATAATAATAATAATAATAATAGTCAGCTGCATCGATCAATATTAATAATAATAATAATAATAATAGTTAGCTGCATCGATCAATAATAATAATAACAATAATAATAATAATAGTCGACTGCATTGATCAATAATAATAATAATAATAATAGTCAGCTGCATCGATCAATAATAATAATAATAATAATAATAATAATAGTCAGCTGCATCGATCAATATTAATAATAATAATAATAATAATAGTTAGCTGCATCGATCAATAATAATAATAATAAGCTGTCTAGCTGAATAATAATAATAATAATAATAATAATAATAATAGTCTGTGCATAGATCAGTAATAATAATAATAATAATAGTCAGCTGCATCGATCAATAATAATAATAATAGTCAGCTGCATCGATCAATAACAATAATAATAATCTGTCTAGCTCAATAATAATAATAATCATAATAATAATAATAATAATAATTATTATTATTATTATTATTATTATTATTATTTAGTCCACAGCTTATTATTCTTATTATTATGTTGTCATCTTTCGTCATATTTCTATTTATGCTATAGTCTCACTACCTACTAAGTCTGCGCGAAGGCAGGTCGTGGCGTGTTGTTATGGCTCCATTTCATGTTTCTTTTTATCTCCCCTATCATCCATAGCGTTACATATACAAAGTTCTCCTTAGTACGTGGGCTGTACTTAACAAAACAATTTTTTGTATATCTCTTAAGCTGGGGTTTCCAATGATTCTTTCAATGTGTTGTTTTGTTCCTTTTTTTATCATTCCAAGTGCACCTACTATCACGGGCACGATTCTAGTTTTCAATTTCCACATTTTTTTCTATTTCAATTTCCAGTTTTTTATATTTTAACAGATTTTCGAATTGCTTGGTTTCTATGTTACAATCCGCTGAACACGCCATATCGATTAATAGACAAGTTTTTTTCTCTGGTTTTTAACAATAATATCCGGCCTATTTGCTTCAATTCTTCTGTCTGTGGTGTAATCCCATAGGATGGTGATATCTTCTATTTCTGTAACCGGTGATGGGTGATGTTCATACCAGTGCTTATTTACAGATTTTCTATAGTGTTTGCACATTGTCCAATGTAAATATTGCCCCACTCTATCGTGACGATTCCTTATATTCATTTGGGGCTAGTACAAAACAACCTGAGATTAGATGGTCTATTGTATCTTAGTGTTTATCACAGAACCTGCATTTTGGATTCACATTATTATGTTTAATATTAGCTTGAAAGTTTCTAGTGAAAAGACTTTGGTCTTGCACTGCAGCAATAAAGCCTTTAGCATCAGACTTTAATACAGATGCACGTAACCATCGATGAGTATTAACTTTATCAAGAATGGATTGATTTATTGACACATTCTGGATATTGTCCATGCAGAGGTTTGTCTTACCAGCGTTGTTTCATCTGTTCAAGAGCATTATCTTTGGCTTTCATTTTCATATTTTTTGCTGCAATAGTTGGCTCTTGGCTTCTAATTTGCTTTTCTACAGAATCTACTAAATGTAAATCTTGTTTGTATTTACTGCCTTCTTTTATTATCGAATATTTATTCTTTCTGTTTTCATGTTGTTTGACTAATTGTATCATCCAGTTCTTTGTTGTTTCTATGTACGTTATTAAGCCAATAGCTGTTGTCTTGTATGACAATTCTAGCTGAATAAGACCTCTTCCACATTCTTTACGGGATACGTATAGACGGTCTACATAAGCCTTTGAATGATGCATTTTATGCTTAGAAAGAAGATTTCTTGTTTTAGAATTCATTCACCTGATGTCGGTTAGAGTCCAGTTTAAGATGTTGAAGCTATATTGGACAACTGAGGTTGCAAGGCTATTAATGGCCATAATTCTGTTCTGAGAATTCAATTCAGTTTTTCACATTAGTCGTAGCCTTCTGTAGTAATCTTTACACACTATTTCTTTCATTTTCGTGTGGTGAATCTTTTCACTCTCATTTACACCTATGTATTTATAAGCTTCTTCTGGCTTTAATTCTTTTATTGTTACAGCAGGATCTAAGCTAATTGAGGATGTTTGTTGTAGCGATCCACGTAAATCTGTGGCTTTAGCACAGTTATTCAAATTGAATTTCATTCCAATGTCTTTGCTGAAGCAATTTACAGTTTTCAGAAGACCTTCCAATTTGTTATCAATTTTAGCATACAACTTTAAGTAATCCATGTAAAATAGATGGCTTATTTTCTTTTTGGCTATTTTATTACCACATTCTGTTTTGTTAAGTTGACTGGTTAGTGCTATTAATGATATGCAGAATCGTAAGAGAGACAAAGAGTCAACTTGAAATATACCTCTTTTGGTGTTTATTTCACCAGACTTATAGGTTCCATTTATATGATTGAGGTAAAGGTTTGTTTTCCATATCGACATACATTGTTTGATGAAATTGATGATGACGGGTGATATATTTAATGTTTTTAAGGGCCAGGATGTGGTACACTATCGAAAGCCTTACGATAATCTATCTAGGCAGTACTAAGATTTTTATTTGCATTGTAACAGTTTTCCAGGATCATTCTGTTAATAAGCAGTTGGTCTTTACATCCGTAACAGCCACGTTTGCACCCTTTTCTTTCAAGAGGTATTTTATCATTTCTTTCAAAGAAGAAATATGTCTGTTTTGTTACAATAAATGTTAATAGTTTGTATGTTGTCGGAAGGCATGTAATTGGTCTGTAGATTTTCGGGTTGTTTGTGTCATTATTCTTGGGTAGAAGAAATGTAACTCCTTTGATCATCCATGCAGGAATTTTAGTGGGATTGTTAACCATTTCTTAAAGTTCTCTGGCTAGATTTTTTGTGCTATATTTAAATAATATAGCCCAAAGTTAGGAATTTTATCTATACCTGGAAATTTCCAATTGTGTGCTTTTTTCAGTGCACATTTAACATCCACTTCTGTGATTCCAGCCCATGTCTGTTCTAGTTTATTTTTTATTCTTTCTATTTCTTGTGCAATCCACTCTAATTCTTTGTTATGTTCTTTAGGGAAAGCCCATATTTTTTCCCAGAACTGTATAACTTCTTCCATTTTGGTGGGAACTGTCACTTCAATTCTTTTTTTACCTATTTTCTTGTAAAAGTTCTTTGCCTCGGTTTGAACAATTTTGTTTTGTCTGTAGAATCTTGATCTTTTCTCATAGCGTCTTATTCTTTGAGCCTTCAGTTGTATTGTTTACTTTATTTTTTCCTTAGTTGATAGGACTTCATTTTTACTTCTAATGTTGTATTTTCTTTTGACTCTTCTGCCTTTTCTAGTTTTTCCATTTATTCCTCATGTCAGTTCATCGAGTACTGATAGTTCACTTCTAAGTTGTTCGATTTCTTTTTCTATTTTTCTTTTCCAAGGTGGATCTTCATGTGTGCAAGACTGTCTTGTTTTTAAGTTGATGCTCAATTTTTTTGTTGCTGCTATTGCTGATGCATATATTGCTTCATTGAGATTTATATAAGTGTCTTCTTTATCCGAAATTAATTTGAGAGCTGCATTGTAGAGCTTAATAGTTTCGATGTTATGCTTTGTTTTTTGGTTATAATTTTGGAAGCTGTTCTCGTTCCTCCATTTCAATATTTTGTATTTGACTGATATGGTTCTTGATTTCTTCCTTGGCTACTTGTATACTGTTCTTGTTTTCCGTAAAAGATTTCTGTTCAATGTGTTCTGAACTCGTTTTGTTGTCGTCTTGTAACTGACTCAGATCACACCTTTCCAGCACTTCTAAACTTACAGCATTATCTTCACAGTGATTTGTGTCTATCACGGTTTCTACATTATGAGCTGCGGCTTGTTTGATGTTACTACTTTTTATTTCTGATAATTCTGATGATGGCCCTGAAAATTCTCCACCTAGATCGATAACCGTATATTTGAAGAAAAGAAAAATAAAATTGTCTCGTGAGGAGTATAAAGTCGTTATGGCTGATTCCGGTTTCCTTTTCATATTTTGTTGATTCGTCTATTCTGGTTGCAATTCTTTTTACTTTCATTAATTTCAGCCTCTGTCAATCGGTTATTTTGCATGATGAATTTTTGTACATTGACGAATTCATTTTCGTCAATTTACTTTATATTTGTTTGTCCAACCTTTTCTCGCCAAATGTCATATGTTTGGCGAGTCATGTTTTTTTGAGTAATGCTTCATGAAATTCAGCCATAACGACTGTCACGAGATTGTCACGAGACAATTTTATTTTTCTTTTCTTCAAATATACGGTTATCGATCTAGGTGGAGAATTTTCAGGGCCATCATCAGAATTATCCTGGTTGTGGGGAACTGAAGATTCATTCTTTGTGTAGGAGTTTGTTCCTATGGCAGATTTTTCGACCTCAGGTAGGTTCCCGCCTGAAGGACGGGCTCCTTGTTTATCCACTGGAAGGGCCATACTGGACTTTTTATTTCTATTTGTATTTCTCATATTTTCCCACGAGTGACGCACGGGTCCAGAAATCCACCCAAAATTGCCCGGCACGTTGGGTAACGGTCTTTTACAAACAAGGTTCCTAAGGCCTGTAGGGGATCGTTTGTGACCTCATAACGCAGTAGCCATTCACTACTCGGCACGATTAACACCTTGAGTTGCAGGTTGTTCGTAGTTTTCCTTTTCCTAAATGGGTTGCCAAGTGACAGATGACAGAAACGCGATTGGAATTCAAAGAGAAAGACGCTGGTTAAAAAAAACAAGCAAACTTGGGCGTAGTAGCCGCTCAACGAAACAAAACATCACTACACTAGGGTAATTTATTAAAAAAAAATTGTTGCTACCATCACTAGTCCTTGTAACAAAAATAATTGTTAAAAAAAAAATTAATGGAAAAGAAAAAGTTGGCATACGTTTAAGTGCTGTGAGATTTAAAATTAAAAATAATAATTTGTTCGTCCACTGTATATTCAGTTACTTTTTCATTAAAGTCGTCGAAAATAGGGTTATCAAAATAAAAGAAATTGAATAAGTAAATAAAATGAATAAATAAATAAAATAAATATATAAATAAATACGTATTTTTTCTAAAAAAAATGAATATCGTAGAAATTATAATCAAACTATTTTTCATCGCATTTTTTCCTGTTGTTTTGTTTAGGTTTTTTTTTTAAGAAAATTATAATAATTAAAAAAAATATTTCGAAATATCGACAACTAAGGGAAATATGAATAATAAGAAAACTGAGTATTCTCTTTAATAGGATCATTTAAAGAAGTAAACAGATAAATTAAATAATATATGAAGAAAAATTCATGTTTATGTTAATAAAACAGAATTTCATATAGAAAAAATTCAAAGAGAGAGACGCTGGTTAAAAAAAAACAAAAACAAACTTGGACGTAACAGCCGCTCAACGGAAAAAAACATCACTATACTTAGAGAGTATTTTGTTAAAAGAAAAAAACTGTTGCTACCATTACTAGTCCTTGCAACAAAAATAATTGTTAAGATAAAATTTAAAAAAAAAATCAAAATTTAATAGAAAAGAAAAAGTTGACATATGTTTGAGTTTATTACTGCCGTGAAATTTAAAAATAATAATTTGTTCGCCCACTGTATGTTCTGATATTCTTTCATTAAAATCGTCGAAAATAACTTTATCGAAAAATAAATTAATAAATAAAATGAATGAATAAATAAAAATAAATACGTACTTATTCTTTCTAAGAAAGAATATCGTAGAAATTGTATCAACATTTTTTAGTGTTTTTCATCGTATTTTTTCTGTTGTCTTGTTTTATTTTTTTGTTTTTAAGAAAGTTTATCATAGTTTTTATTTTGTTTTTAAGATTATCATGTTTTATTTTGTGTTATTATTATTATCATGCTATTATTAATATCGTGTTTTTGTTATTATGATTATCATGTTTTATTTTTTATTATTATTATCATTATTATTATTATTACTGAACGATGCAGCTATTGTTATTATTATTATTATTATTGTTATTATTATTATTGAGCTAGACAGCTTATTATTATTATTATTGATCGATGAAGCTGACTATTATTATTATTATTGATCGATGTAGCTGACTATTATTATTATTATTACTATTGATCGATGCAGCTGACTATTATTATTATTATTATTATTGAACGATGCATCTGACTATTATTATTATTATTATTGAACGATGCATCTGACTATTATTATTATTATTATTGATCGATGCAGCTGACTATTATTATTATTATTACTATTGATCGATGCAGGCATATTATTATTATTATTATTATTATTATTATTGAGCGATGCAGCCGACTATTATTATTATTATTGATCGATGCAATGACTATTATTATTATTATTATTATTATTATTATTATTATTATTATTAATGAGCAAGGCAGCTTATCATTATTATTATTGATTTTTTATTTTTGAGCGAGGCAGCTGAATATTAATTATTATTATTATTATTATTATTATTATTATTGAACTAGCCAACTTATTATTATTTATTACTATTGAGCAAGGCAGCTTATTATTATTATTATTATTATTATTATTATTATTATTATTATTATTAAACTAGGAAGCTTACTAGTATTATTATTGAACGAGACAGCTTATTATTTTCGGATTATTATTGAGCGTAGGAGTGTATTATTATTGAGCAGGGTAGTTTACTGCTATTGAGCGTAATAGCTTATTATTATTATTATTATTATTATTATTATTATTATTATTATTATTTAGCGAGGCAGCTTCACGCGACAAAAAACGCTGGAACACAAATATATTAAGCCTAATATAAGCATCTTGATAATCAATATGATAAGGGTATAGCATGTACATGGTTAGCGGTTTCGATAATACCATCGATTAGACTTGCAGATGGGACCCGGTTAGGAACACGTTAAATTTAGAAAACTCAGATCACTCAAACGATATCTAACTGAATGTTTTCAACTATCTAGATAGAATTCCAAAGTCGCCTTATCTTTCAAACTAAATAAGAAAAACTATCTACAACTAGCCTTGATGTTCCCTAACTAATTCTGTTCATAAACAGATATGCGTTGTGTCTGTACGAGGTGCCGAGTGGTTAGAAAGTTTGCCTTCTGACCATGGTGCGCAGTTTTCGAATCTCCCCATGGTATAATTTTTGATGTTATTGGTCAGGAGGACGCGATCTCAGCGTGTGACATCTTTGGAAAGTGTCTGAAAAGCATATCACCCCATGACCCAAGCCTTGTGAATGAATTTGGGTAGACGGGACACTTTGGGAGCCGTCGGTGTTTGGATGAAGTCTTCAGCCATGGTTGGTGATCTTTCTTGAGATGATGTCTCGTATATAAAACCCATGGATATAAGGTTGGCGAGCCCCCGTCTGCAACAGTCGTCGAAAGAGTTCCATGACGTTCACTCACAATACAAGGATTTGATTACAACAGTGCTTGACCGTGTTGTGTAGGATGGGATTGCCTATAGGTCTCCGACCAACATTCCGAAAGATGTCACTGCTTCTAGAGAAAATGCTCAAGTCACTGATTTAATTTATTTGCTGATTATCAACATTTTGCAGATTATTTGGAGCTAGAAAATGTTTTTAGATTGTAAGAACTTTTCTTTGTCATATGATTTACTGATTTTTTTTTAATCATTTCACTCCAAGCAAGGCATTCTACTGCCACTGTTGCACAGGGGTTACATATGAGGAGTGAGAGGTTGCAGGGAGTGTCAAGAATAGAGTAGGAGAGGGAAGAGATTATTGATGAGAGTGGGATGGACGAGGAGGAAGTGGAGAATCTGCGTGCGAAGCACTCAGCCTTGTCCGTTGAAGAGTTGAGGACCTCAAATTCGTTGATTAGAAGGGGGATTGAGGGCTTACTGTTGTTCAGCACGCTTTTACAGAGCCTCCAGTACCTTACATTTAAATTCCTGGAGATTGTAGCTTTCGGGGGAAGCAAGTATATGGAAGGGAATTCCACAGAGGGTTATATAGGGGAAAGTGATGAGAAAGAGGGGTTAGTTATAGGAAGAGTCAGGAGGAGGGTAATAGACGGATGAGGATACCGAGCATGGGGGTGGAGTAGATGAAAAAAGAGCTTGAGAGAATGGATGCGAGTTAGTGAGATAGGATGATATAAGATTTAAAAAAATATATTTGGGAATATTGATGAACAGACTGACAAAAATCTGATAAACTAATGCATACCCTGGTGCGGAGAGAAGATGTGTATTTATGTCTTTCCCAAGCGTATTTGCACTTAAGTGAATATAATGGAAACGACTTGATTTCGAACACGGCTTTTCAAATAATATTTCTTAATCATTATCTATTACACCACCTGTACACGTAAGCTTAAATAAGCTTGTATTCGGAAGAAGAGGTTGATTCATACCATTCACCAGGCTATTTGTGCGTAATTTAATTTAGTGGTGATCAAATTTAAATCAATTTAAAGCAATTTTATTTGATTTGCTCAACAAATGCTTTAACAAGAAAAAATACCTGTTACAAATAAATCCAATATTTAATATAATAGCCTTTTGCTTTTATCACAGCCTTTATTCGGTCAGGCATCGACATCACAAGCTTCTTCAATGTATTTAATGGTATCTCCTGCCAAGCAGCTTCTATTTGTTCCCAAAATGTGTCTTGCGAAGTAACATTAGATTTATCAATTGTTTTTATCCAAAATATCCCATAGAAGTTCAACAGAGTAATTTCAAAATAACATGTTTAATAGAAAATAGGAAACATTAAATATAACTTCTTTTTAATATATTTCTTTCACACCTAGTTTTAAATAATCAATATTTATTAGCAACTTACTTGCTTTTCACCCTGTATTTGAATTTCATTGAGGTTTTTGGGAAAATCACCCCTGTTCTAATACTTTTGGAAACTTCCTGTAGTGTTCAAAAGTGTTAGGACATGAATGAATTTAATCTTTATTTTGATGCCTCATAAAAGATAAAATAGTTCTTGTCCTAATACTTTTGCACAGAACTTTATATTCAATTACAATAAGACGCTATCGTATTCATATCAACAATCGTATTATTATTATTTTTACAGTATTGTTCCACGTAAGATATTTAATAAGCTAATAGTTAATGAGGATTTTCTAAGTGTAGTTTCGTTGTGGCACAACGTCGAAAGTTTGCAGTACCCAATGAGTATCGAACTCTCTACTCAGTTATAATAAGTTCTAACGAGAAAAAGCTTGCTAACCATTGCACCAAATTGAGATGCTCAACTATATTTTAAAGGTAGCTTAGATGTAACACCAGGCGGAATGTGTGGGGCACCCAGTGAGAGAATCACGTTCACAAATGATATTCTTCAGATGGAGATGGTTTATTAAGTTTTTTCTAAAAAATAGAAGTGGCCATCACGTCAACCAAGGCGCGCATTTTCTACAAGAAACCTTCACAAAGTAAAAAAAAAAAGAAAAATTCGAAAAAAGCTATGTCGCACACTGAGAATAAATATACCGAATACAACATAGTATGGATGTAGAGACAAAGAAATGTTTTATTTTTTTATTTAGATCTTGCAGGTGAATTACTATTGTCAAAACTAATGATTCACCTGCAAGATCTAGATTACAGAGAACGAGTATTATTTACGAATTTCGCTCAGTTAAGTGCCAGACGTCATACACGCTTGGGTGATCATGTCTCGAAAGAAACATGACTGACTAGGTAGAATATTTTTCCACAGTAGATTGCAATTTCTTACTGCGTCAGACTGGTTATCAGCCAAAGGTTGCTTCAGTTCTAATAGGATTCAGTCGGTCAGTTAGGTGCCATACATGATACACGCTTGGGCGATCATGTCTCTTTCGGGACTTGACGGACAAGGGAAAAGCTATTCCCGCAGTAGATTGCCATTTCTTTCTGTGGTAGCCTGGTTACCAACCAAGGCTACAAAATCCAGTCTGCCTTGCTATTCAACCCATAGCTGGATGGAGAAAAGAAGGATTAATACCTCTCCTCCCCTAAGTGTATTTGCCCGTCAGGGAATGCAACGAATTCATCAGCGATTCAAACTCAGCTCTCTTTGAATTCTCATTACGAGCTGATATCAATTGCACCACTTCCTGCGGAAATCGAACTCACATCTCAGTCGTAATTGATCTAACGAGACAAGCTTGTTAATCATTATCGAACATCAAAGTGCTCATATTTGATAGTTAAGTCACAGATAGCGGACCACAAAGAGGAAGGCTAGGCTATTTTTCTCTGACTTTAAGATTTCATCACTTTACCGATTATTATTGCCGTTCGCAAGAGGCTTCGTTTCTTTAAGAGTTTCCTTAATTCAATCAAAGCTATTTCTCTTTATCCATGTCCCCATTCATCTGTCACTATAACAAGTTCACCAATAGCAACTTTCATTATTTTGTACTTCTAAAATCTTACAAGTTCAATCATCCTGTCAATTTTGTTAATTCATTGCAACCTACTGCAAATCCATATATTTTCTATATCTGTGAGGATCTTGCCCAACATTTACTACCGTCTAAATTATGTCTAACCCCTAGAAGTAAGGCAATAAAACCACTAGGATGCAAGGAGTTCATGAGTGTTAAAGGATACGAGAAAAAACTATTATTAAAGAGAGAGGACAATAAAAGAACAAGAATTATGAAAACAGAAGATTACAACTGAGATAGTAACGTAACCATGATACTAGATTGTCATTTAGGTCCCACCCGTTCACTGTTTAGTAGCTAAATGCACTTCTCCATATTGGAGTTTACTTTCTTCCCTGATAAATACAATCTTCAAAAAATTGAATGCAACATCAATCGCCATCTTCGGTTTTCTTAAATCCCGTTTTAACTTTTTTTCTTTCTTCAGTTGTTCGAGACTTCAACTAGTACAGCAAGACTATTCTGAGGACTCTTAATGTTATGCCAGGATTCGTCATTGGAGGCCACAATTTAAACAACCTAAGGTACGCAGATGATACAGTGCTGATAGCAGACATAGAAATGAAACTGCAAGACCTCCTACAGAAGGTAGCTGAAAGAGTGACAAAAAAGGCTACAAATAAACTGCAAGAAAACTATGCATGGTCATCAGTAAAAAGGGCAGCCCAATATGCCAAGTACAGGTGGGGAAACTAAAATCAAGCAGGTACAAAAATTTAAATACCTGGAAGTGTTATCACAGAAGACGGAAAGTTCTACACTGAGATCCGAAGGCGAATTGGCGTGGCAAATGAAGCATTCCAGAAGTTTAGTAAACTATTAAGAAACAGGACAATTCGCTAGAAACAAAGAAGAGAGTACTGGATTGCTATGTGCTGTCCGTTCTTCAATATGGCACTGAATGCTGGACAATATTATCAAAGATGAAGGAAAAACATGAAGTAACTGAAATGTGGTTCTACAGAAGTGTACTGTATATAAAGTGGGGGATCAATTCCATATTACAATCCTTATATAAACTGATCCCTCACTTTGTGGTCACAGCAGTTTCTATACATTTATATCCCTGAGATCCAAAGGGCGACACAGAGATCCGAAGGCGAATTGGCATGGCAAAGGAAGCATTCCAGAAGTTGAGTAAAGTATTAAGAAACAGGACAATTTTGCTAGAAACAAAGAAGAGAATACTGGATTGCTATGTGTTGTTAGTTCTTCAATATGGCAGTGAATGCTAGACAATATCATCGAAGATGATGGAAAAACTTGAAGCAACTGAAATGTGGTTCTACAGAAGGATGATGTGACTATCATGGATCGAGCATGTGAGCAATGATGAGGTTTTGGAAAGGATGGAAAGGAAAAGGAAATTAATTCTGAGCATCAGGAAGAGACAGCTAAAGTTCCTGGAATATGCAATGAGGAAGTAAGTCTTGGAGATCCTGATACTTACAGGACAGATAGAGAGCAAAAAAAGACAGGGGAAAGCAGCAGATAACATATTTGAAGGAACTAATCAGGTGGATGATGGAACGAGGGTTGCGTGGTGTAACAGGAGAAGGCGTGCTAAGAGACACTAGGGATCGGGGGACGTGGAGAACCATGATCGCCTACGCCTGAAAGGACAGGGAACATAGGAGAAGTCCGTTTTATACTCAGTCTTCTGTTTCAATCCCTGAGCTTCCAGTGTACTAGTGGCATTTGTGCCTTTTTTGTGGGGTCGGGGTAGAAATGGTGAAAAAACAGAAGAACAAAACGAAAATACAATTGAAAAGAAATCCTGTTTTTCTTCTTGGAGAATACACCAAGTTGGATCAATCTCTCCTCTTCTTCAAGATTGCTTACTTACCAAAATCAAGAACGACCATTCTCGCTTTCTTTTTACCTATTGACTATGAAACACAGAGAACATAAAATTCCAATCTATCCTGCTATTTATTGTTGTGCAAAAGAAGTATATTCGTGTTGTTCCTCAAGGCATTAATATGAAGAGAACAACCAAAAACAAATTGCACTAGCCTGAATCTAAACTAGTTACACCATTTCTATTTTTGACGCCGTTAGCGAACCTGGGACGTGAGCGATCAGCAATCAACACTACAGCCTACATTTTTAAACCGAATAGAGATAATCAATAAATATTATTTCTAGGCCTTCATCTCGGATCTATTGTTCTTTTTAACACATGAAGGAATATTTTCTCTAATAATTAAACAATGGTAGAAGCAGGCATAAAATAAGAAGAGTGTTTCTAGAATCGACAAGGCATATTTTATGCAAATTATCGAATAACAGAAACGACACAACTTTTGGACCTACAGCAGTAGCAACAACAAACACGAATAGCGCGTTTAACTAAAAAAAAAAAAAGAATATCATAACATTTCTGCTCCGATGAACTTTACTTACTGGTGCCTCCTCTGTACGAAATTGCTCGAGCCACAAGATTAGCAACTAGGTTCAACTCATTTACTGTGAAACCAATAAAATGTAAGCGCAATTTCTACTCTAATAGCTTCTTTTCTCGCACTTCCCGCCTGTGGAATTTCTTTCGTTTACTTGCTTCCTCGACAGCTACTATCTCCAGGAATTTAAAAGTAAGGTCAATAGTCATCTCTTATCTCCCAGGCTCCTTTCTCCGTCCACTCCTCTCTCGTCACACCAGTATTCTCATCTTTCTCATACCCACTTCCTGACACCCTTTATAACCTGTCTCTCTTTCTCATGTCTTTCCTCCTATGTAACCCTTTGTGCATCAGTGGTAGTTAAATGTCTTGCTTTGGGCGAAATGATTAAAAAAATAGTGGAATAGTGTTAATAGATAATGGTTACAAACGCTAATGTTAACTGACCTGGGCATGACGGTAAACTGCATCCGGCAGCAAGGCCTCTGATTAGAAGTTTGTGAGGAGCATGGAACCACCTCTTAATTGCTGTCGTTCCCAGGTCCCCACCTGACCCGAACTGGGAGCACCTGTTAGGGTCCCAGCTATGGGCAAATAGTTACCCCCCCCCAACTGTGGTCAAAACACTGAAAGTATAAAAATACACTTTTCTAGAAATATATACATAAAAATAGACTTTTATAGGAAAATGTTCATTTTTGAAGGAAAATAGTACCAACAATATATTTTTGAAGAAAATTTATTACCATAACACATTTTTTGAAGGAAAAAAATATTCTGAGCAAAACATTTTTGAATACAAAATTAGAAGACATTTTTCGTGTATTTAAATAAAAAAGAATAAAAAAAAACATTTCATTAAAATCTGACTAAATCAACCTTCTCACTATAACAAAACATTAAAAAATGTCTTAAACCCCCAACTTTTTGCATTAAATAACCCACAGAGTTTGATATGCAGTTTAATAAAATTAAAAACTCAGATCCATTTACACAAAATAGACTTTTATAGAAATATATACACAAGCATAGACTTGTATAGAAAAATATACATTTTTGAAGAAAAAAATATTACCATAACACATTTTGAAGGAAAAAAATTATTACCAGTAAAACATTGTTGAATACAAAACTAGATGGCATTTACAGGATTCTAAAATTAAAAAAATAAAAACAAACAAATCTCATCAAAATCTGACTAAATAAACTAAATATTCTTCTTCTTTGTGCCTTGTCCTTTCAGGACGTGGGCGATCATGGCCTTCCACGTCTCCCTATCCCTAGTGGCTCATAGCACGCTTTGTCCTGTAACTTCTCGCAACCCCCGTTCTGTCATCCACCTGCTCAGGTCCTTCAAATATGTTATCCTCCGCTTTCCTCTGTCTCTTTTTCCCTCTATGTGACCTGTTAATATCAGGTTCTCCAAGCCCTTTTTCCTCATTGCATGTCCCTGGAACTTCGTTTATCTCTTCCTGGTGATCAATATTAATTTCCTTTTCGTTTTCATTCTTTCCAGCACCTCATCATTGCTCACATGCTCGAAATGGTTAAATATATATAATTATATATATTTTTATATATATCAGCATCCTTCTGTAGAACCACACTTCAGCTGCTTCAAGTCTTTCCATCATCTTTGATGATATTGTCCAACATTCACTGCTATATTGAAAAACTGACGTCACATAGCAATCTAGTACTCCTGTGTCATAATACATTACTCGGCTTCTAGAACGCGTCCTTCGCCATGCCAATTCCGTCTTCTGTTAAAACACTTTCAGGGTATTTAAATTTTTATACTTGTGTGATTTTAATATCCCCCACATGTCTTTGGCATTTTGGGTTGCACTTTTTGCTGATGACTATGCATTCGTTTTTCTTGCAGTTTTTTTTTTCGGCCTATTTAAAACACAGTTGGCATTTTGACATTAACATCGTAAAAAATGGCCTATTGACGTGAATATAGTAGAACTAGCAGTATAGCCCGGAGTTGCTTGGGTCTAATGAAAGCTTTAAAACTAATCCATGGTCCTGGAGCTCAGACACTTTGGACGTTGGAACGAAAGACTAAAAAGCAGTAGTTGTTTCCGTTTAAAGCGAAACCGTAGACCGAAAGAAAAATGAATGGATATAAGTCAAATTTTGATTTCCTGGTATCCAAATCAAATACGTTTTTTCGTCGTAAACTGAATTTTGAAGGCTAAATAAGTTCTCTGAGTAAATGGTATCATGGCTCAGACTAAGAACTACAATTATACCTACTTAGAGCCAAACCCGAAGCAAAACCTAAAATAAAAGGGCTGAAAAAATACAGACGTACAGGCAGATAAATAGACACATACACACAAACATCTTGCCTTTTATATATATATATATTATCGATTTTCTGCACTATTGTAAAAACTGCAACGATGAAACTTCTGAATATCGTCTATGTCTTTGTTTATTAGTGTATTAAATTTGATTAAAATCGGACCACTCCTTCTATAACCCGATTTTTTTTTTTTACCTCGACACAAAACCTAGCTAATAACACTCGCAGACGCTTATAGTACAATTGTTTAAATTTTCAAGGAAATCGGTTCAGCCGTTTCGGAGTCTATAGGTAACGGACACACAGACACACCCACACAGACAAAGTTCCATTTATAAATAAGTTTGATGTTTGTAGTTGATTTTCTCCACCTCCAGTCCTTTCAAAAGGTATTTTAGTCTAGTGACTTGTTAATCTAATGCTTTCACCGAACTTCATTATATCTTTCGGTATTAAATTAATATTTCGGGACACAGAATTCAAAAGATAATTACAGCCAATCCCTCGTCTCTAAAATTCGTACTACATCCCGAAACAATATTTGCATTCTTGGCTTCGTTATTTGAATCTAAAAATCGTCCCCTGAAGCAGTAATTGGTGTTTGCATTCTGCTTCTATTTGGCAACAAGAAACTTATTGAATTTACATATTTTATATTGATCGGCAGCAAAGGGGATATTTTATCTTGATTTAATAAAAAAAATTCTTCTTGTAGTTGCGTATGGAATGATTCTTATCAAGTGAACTGGTCTGGGATTTTTTTCTTCGTCAACAAGAAAAGAAATTTGTTTCTATGTTTTTAATGGGTTTCATTCTACGAATTTCTATTATAATAACTATGAATTTTAAACACAAAACAGATCCAAGAATGTTGAGTATCAGACCGAGTGTTCAAGTAGATTGAAAACTCTTTCATTCCAATTCGATTGATTTTTATTTTCGGCCCGGCATAACCTTGAGCATTCGCTCAGGGGCTGATTGGTTTTTGAATTCAGCGTTTGTGCTTATCGCTCTAACTTTATTCGGAATTTCTGTTTTTTGTTGTCTGTTTTTTTAGCTGATGTCTTTTAAACCTACTGTGAGTTATTGAAAAACGAAATATATATTCACGTTGCACGAGATATATTACAGTCGCCTGGTATTCCCAAGCTTCCCCCCCCCCCGCCGCCGTCCACCGTCGAAAAAATGATCCTCTTGTTGAAATATGACAGAATAAAGAAAACGTCAGAAGTAATCATTCTCTTGTATTCATGTCCTTCATCAGCAACGATATAGACTGAAGGATACTAGAACTTTTGTATTACGAAAACATTTTGTGTATACGAGGTTTGACACAAACGTATCGGGACTAGTACTATAAAAACAAAACTGCAACCCACAACTTTTCGGAATTTAATCAGCTCCGATACAGTACCGTCTGAAGAGAAATATAATAAAAAGTGTCGTTTCCATTAAGTGAAGAATTCATAGGACGCCTTCTTTAGGGATAACGAGCAGCTTCCTAGTCGCGTTCTATTAGATTTTCTCAAAGTCTTGAAATCTTGATGCATAGTCATTAGTAAAAAGGGCAGCCCAAAAGGGCAGCCCAAAATGGCAATTACAGGTGAGCGACTCTAAAATCAAGCAGGTACAGAAATTTAAATATCTAGGAAGTGTTTTAACAGAAAACGGAAAAGGCGACACTGAGATCCGATGGCGAATTGGTATGAGAAAAGGAGCATTCCAGAAGTTGAGTAAAGTATTAAGAAAGAGGACAATTTCGCTAGAAACAAAGAGAAGAGTACTGGGTTGTAATGTCGGTTCTTCAATATGTCAGTGAATGCTGGACAATATCTTGGAAGATGAAGGAAAAACTTGAATCAAGTGAAATGGTGTTCTACAGAAGGATGCTGCGGATATAAAGTGGGGGATCAATTCCATATTACAATCAATATATAAACTGACCCCTCACTTTGTGGTTACAGCAGTTTCTATACATTTATATTCTTGAGATCCAAAAGAAGCATTCCAGAAGTTGAGTAGAGTATTAAGAAACATAACAATTTCACTAGAAACAAAGAGAAGAGTACTGGATTGCTATGTGGTGTCGGTTCTTCAATATGGCAGTGGATGTTTGACAATATCAAAGATGAAGGAAAAACTTGAAGCAACTGAAATGGAGTTCTACAGAAGGATGCTGCAGATATCATGGATCGAGTATATTAGCAATGATGTGGTTTTGGAAAGGAAAGGATGAAAACGAAAAGGAAATTAATACTGAGCATCAGGAAGAGATAACTAAAGTTCCTGGGACATGTAATGATGAAGGATGGATTCGAGAGTCTGTTACTATCAGGCTAGATAGAAGGGAAAAGAGACAGAGGAAATCAGCGGATAACATATTTGAAGGACCTGATCAGGTGGATGAAGGATTTTCATGGTGCAACAGGAGAAAGCGTGCTAAGAGCCACTATGGACAGAGAGATATGGAAAGCCATGATCGCCTACGTCCTGAAAGGACATGGAACATAAAAGAAGAAGTTTCAATTAAGTTAAGAATTCATAAAAATCCTTCTTTGGGGATAACAAGCAGCTTCCTAGTCGCGTTCTCTTAGATTTTCCCGACGTCTTGAAATCTTATTCTCTTCAAATGCCATGTGGTTTTTAGAAAACGTCGCAGAGGGCTGGTTGTCAAAGCTGGGGAATGTTGTCATTAGACAAAAATTGCTACAAGAGTCATTGTTACTGATGGTATCTCTGTGACGTGGTGAGATGTTCACAGTCTGCACACTTTTTTTCAAACAATGCTATAAACACATGTGTTCACGGTCATAGGGGCTTCAATCTGTGTATTCAGAACAGTTACCATAATACTTTTTAAAATATTTATTGTAAAAAAAAAGAACAATTTTAACGTAAGGAGTAAGAGAATGATGGGAGAGACTGGTTGACATTAATTATTTTATACGTAGCTAAGCAGCATCGCGACCCTTCCATACACTCGAATTTGCCCATTCACCACAAAACTCCTCCATCTTCATTTATTCCGATGTTCAAACCTACATGTACCATAATACCACATATAATTAAGGAACTGACAAAAATATTATGATATATTATTGTAAAATGACCAAAACAGATAAAAAAATAGACAAATAAATGAAACCGAAAAACAAACTAAAATAGAACAAATTATAATAAAATATGTTGCTAGGTCCCGTACTCCGCACAGAAACACTAACGGCTGTTGTATTTTTGTGTATGGGCAGGATCAAGAGGATCACTCACTAAGAGAGAAGGAATGACAAAGAAAATAGTGGGATGAAAAAGCCAAAATAATGACACAGCCGGAGCAAAACAAACTGAGGAGTTTAACAATCTCGACACGAGTCATAACCAAAGAGACCGTCGGGAACAGGCAAGAAATAAAAATCATTCACATTAACTAGGTACGCAAGAGGAGTCTATATAACCAGGTGAGGGATCCGACAGGAAACCTCCCTGTCGTATGAAAGGGGACCTAAAAAAAAATTAAGTCTGGTTTTATTCACTCGAAAGAATGATTTTCTGAGCGTAGATTAGATGTTGATTACGGAAAATGAAAGAATCTGAGAGAAAAAAAAATTATTAAAGAGGAAGGACAAAGAAAGAACAGGAATTAAGGAAATATATGATTACAATTTTACTACTCATTTAAATTATTAGTCGTTAGACTACACTGTGGTCCCAGCATGACTATGCTTGGTGTCGCTGATGTGTTTTCTGGATCAGGTAGGTTCTCGCAGAAAGAGTTGCTAACCTGATTTACAAAAAGTTTTGAAATTGTTGTTGTCCTGATTGTGGTCGCTAACCAAGACATTTGTAGAGAGGGTTTTATACATGGCCAATGGTATTTTTGTGACATAAAAAGCAACAGAGCCGGATAGATATTGAATTCTGTATTTCAGTGATCATTATTCGCTGATAAGGAAGCGCAATTTTTTTCTTTTAATCGCAAATAACGTATTTAGGTAAGCTGGACGGATCTTATAAACGCCTACTTCTAGAAGCAAGACAACATGATAGAAGCATGAAATATTTGAATGCTAACATAGATATTTATTTGCTTTTTATCTTGATTAATAATGACACCGGGTCAGGTTTAATATCATGCGCGTGGATTGATGGCAAGCAGTCATTAACGAACATTCCCTTGTGCAAATTAGTTGAGACAAAATGAATACTGTCTACGTTTTGGTCTGAAATAGATAGATAGATGATTTTCTAAGCGCTGCTTAGATATGGCACAGAGCCGAAAGTATGGGTATTCAATGAGGATCGAACTCACTACTCAATTGTAACAGGTTCTAGCAAGGCGATCTTGCTAACCATTACACCACGTCGAGTGTGTGTGTGTGTGTGTGTGTGTGTGTGTGTGTGTGTGTGTGTGTGTGTGTGTGTGTGTATATATATATATATATATATATATATATATATATATATATATCCGTTATTTCATATATATATATATATATATATATATGAAATAACGGAAAATTGATAGATTTGTGTAATAAATGCTATGCGTAATACACAACTTTGTGCAAATTTATTGAAACAAAACTAATAATGTCTTCCTAGGATCTTTCACATTTTCCCTGATCACGTATACGTCGTCTCTTGGTCTTGTTTTCTCTTCCGACCGCATTTTCTTTTATGTTTTCAACTGATGGATCCAGTTTGTTTTATCACCATGATGACACGACTGACAATTGAAAGGCTTACGCCAACAATATCCGCGATATCTCTGTAAGGCTTGTCAGTTTGTTCGTGCAGCGTTACAATTTTTGTACGCTTCCTTGGTGTAACGTCCACTGCAGACAATGACCGTAAGACAAGTAATAGACAGTCGAGGAAATAGTGTCTGGGTGTGATAAAAATTAGATTCAACCACGGATGAACCAATATTTTAAAGGCAAAACAAATTTCATCATACGCCCTGAAAATATATTCATATTACTGCACACCGTTGCAAATGACCTAATGTGAAAAACAAAAAACAAAAAAGAAACAAAAATAGAAATCGATTGCACCCTGTAACTTCAGTGGGTCTACAACTGAACGTATGGTGAAAGAATGGAAAATAAGGCAGTTACATTATTTACATTTGTTGGCCTCATGTTTATTGCCATGTTTACGACGTTTAGATCCTTGTACGGTCAGGTCTTTTTCCGGTGAAAGAAAATTTTTACCAAACCCTTTATTTCTCTCACTCTGGTCGATTGTTCTCGTTCCATGTGGGATGAATTGAACCGACAAAACGTAGTAAATATGGCAATAAATAAGTCCAAACATTGTAAATAATATAAATATTACAACATCTCAGAAGTGTAGACAAAAACTAAAGCAGTGGTTTCAGTTAATTTGCGAAAGGGTGTGCTAAAAAATATTCATGGCAACACATCATCATACTCTTTTATGTAAATTAAATAAAGTTCCCAAGGGAACAATCACATGTAGTGGCCAAATGTACCCTGTCTTGGCCCAACGTAGGATCAAATCTTCTTCCACTCCACACTGGAGGATTAATTTCTTTCTAAATCGTTTCCAGTGCATTCATTCACAAGCAATACAGTCTATGTGTTAGCAATACTGGTTTGTTTACTTGTATCATTTAATATCAACTATTAAGTTGTTGGTACGGAAATCAGTCAGTTAAGTTCCGTAGATAATACACGATGGGCGATCATCTCTCAGCAGGTTGTCATTACATTTTGTGGTAGACTGGTTGCCAATCAAGGCTAAAGTAGGTAAAATTATGCTGCTATTTAACCCATAGCTGGACGGAAAGAAAATGTATTAATACCTTTCCCAAGTGTATCTGCGCATAAGTAAATACAGAGAATTCAAGTACAATTCGTTGGATTCATTTACGCAACAAATTCAACTGAAATTCGAATTTGTCCATGACAGAACAAAAATCTCCGATATCGTTTCGCACGCGACTGAAATATCTAAACTTATTTATAAATGGAACTTTGTCTCTGTGTGTCTGTATGTCTGTCTGTGTGTGTGTGTGTGTGTCCGTTACCTATAGACTCCGAAATAGCTGAACCGATTTTCTTGAAAATTTACACTGTTGTACTATAAACGTCTGCGAGTGTTCTTGGCTCGGCTTTGTGTCGAGGTACGACCGAGAAATATCGAAAATCGATAATCGAAAAAATCCGGTTATAAAAGGAGTGGTCCGACTTTAATCAAATTTAATACACTCATAGACAAAGACATAAGAAACGATATTCAGAAGTTTCAAGGTTGCAGTTTTTACAAACCGATAATATATGTATATAAAAGGCAAGATGTTTGTGCGTGTGTCTGCTTATCTGCCTGTATGTCTGTATTTTTTTCAGCCCTTTTATTTTAGAATTTGCTTCGCGTTTGGCTCTAAGTAGGTATGATTGTAGTTCTTAGTCTCAGCCATGATACCATTTACACAGAGAGCCTATTTAGCCTTCAAAATTCAATTTACGATGAAAAAGACTTATTTGATATCGATATCAGGAAATCAAAATTTCACTTACATCCATTCATTTTTCTTTCAGTCTACGGTTTCGCTTTAACTGGAAACAACTATTGCTATTTGGTCTTTCGTGCCAACGTTCAAAGAGTCTAAGCTCCATGATCATGGATTAGTTTTAAAGCATTCATTACACCCGAACAACACCGGGCTATACTGCTAGTTTTACATAAAATCATGTTTGAAATGAAAGCGCTGTACAATAGAATGCATTTTCAGAATTTGTGGCCTATTTTTATTCCGGAAAATAAACAAAACACACACACACACACACACAAATACACACAAACGGCAAGAATATATGATATGTGAAAAGTGAAACATTTATGGAAATGGTGCCTGACTGAGAATACTTTTTGTATTTTCAGAACTAAAGATTTTAATCTGGAAAACTCCAGGACCGTCCCGGCATTTGTTGATGAAGTTCAAATCGAAACGCTTACTAAAAACTCTCCCGGTAATACGACACGCGAAATTGCTGTGATGCTCTGCCTATCTGATATGAGTATTGTAAAGCATCTGAAATCATTTGGATGATTGGGTTGATATATTTTAATGTAAAAATAAATTCATGAACCACAAATACCGCTTTAAAGAACTAAGAGAAAGAAGGTCTTGTGGAAGTATGCAAGTACGTAGATGACTGACCAGAGTTTATACAGGAGAATCGCCAAAAAAATAATTCACAATTAGAAGTCAAACATACTTTTCCGCTAGCATAAATTTTGCTAAGTCAGGATCTGATTGAATATAAGAAGATATTCTTTAATTAATAGCTGATCCTTGATTTGGTGATAAGCAGCGGAAATGAGGATCTACAGAAGGATGCTGAGGATATTGTGGACCGAGCATATGAACAATGATGAGGCGTTGGAAAGAATGGCAACAAAAATAAAATTAATAGTGAGCATCTGGAAGAGACAACTGAAGTTCCTGGGACATGCAATGAGGAATGAGGGCTTGGAGAACCTGATACTGACAGGCCAGATAGAAGGAAAAAGAGACAGAGGAAGGCAGCGGATAACATATCTAAAGAGCCTGATCAGGTGGATGACGGAACGGGGGTTGCGAGATGTAACAGGAGAAAACATACTAAGAGCCACCAGGTATAGGGAGACGTGGAAAGCCATGATCGTCTACGCCCTTAAAGAACGGGGCACATAGAAGAAGAAGAAGAAGAAGAAGAAGAAGAAGAAGAAGAAGAAGAAGAAGAAGAACGTCAATGCTTCGCTGAATATTACTGTTGACCTCTTCAGGGCAAGCGTCATTTGATATTTATTCTACGTATTTTCATAAGCACTTCATCCTGGAACCATCTGTTCGTTTCCTACTGCTAACCTCATTCAGCATCACCAATCAATACCTATATCCTATGTGGCTCGTGAGTTTTATATTTTGTGAATTTTATCAAAAAGGTAGAGACGTAGGTTATTTATCAACATTCGGCCTCATCTCAGTGACCTGCAAAACGTTAGAGCTGATATACGTTTAGATATTACTAGCAGTATAGCCCTGCGTTGCTCGGGTGTAATGAAAGCTTTAAAACTAACCCATGGTTCTGGATCTGAAACTCTTTGGAGGTTGGCACGAAAGACTAAAAAGCAATAGTTGTTTCCAGTTAAAGCGAAACCGTAGACTGAAAGAAAAATGATATCGATATTTCCTGGTATCGATATCAAATAGGTATTTTTCGTCGTAAACTGAATTTTTAAGGCTAAATAAGTCCTCTGGGTAAATGATATCATGGCTGAGACTAAGAACTACAATCATACCTACTTAGAGCCAAACCCGAAACAAAAACTAAAATAAAAGGGCTGAAAAAAATACAGACATACAGGTAGATAAACAGACGCACACACAAACATCTTGCCTTTTATATACATATATTATCGGTTTGTAAAAACTGCAACCTTGAAACTTCTGAATATCGTTTCTTATGTCTTTGTCTATGAGTGTATCAAATTTGATTAAAATCTGACCACTCTTTCTATAACCCGATTTTTTTTATTATTGATTTTCGATATTTTTCGGGGGTACCACGACACAAAACCGAGCCAAGAACACTCGCAGACGTTTATAGTACAACTGTGTAAATTTTCAAGAAAATTGGTTCAGCCGTTTCGGAGTCTATAGGTAACGGACACACACAAACAGGCACACACACACAGACAAAATTCCATTTATAAATAACTTTAGATATAGACGTAGGTTAATTATCAACATTCGGCCTCATCTCAGTGACCAGCAAAACAGTAGATCTGATATACGTTTAGATATTATATGGTAGCAACAGCCCAATATGATTAACTTTTTTTATCATGTTGAGTGATTGTTACTAACAAAAGTGCAAATAATTGAAGATGTAGCACAATATTTTGAAGTTTACCGAATATTTCTAGATCATTTTCGACACAGAAATTACAATTGTAGATGATTGGCGATTATTCATAATAGTGTTTATTAAGACAAAGCGAGGTAATTTGCAATTTAGCTTTAGAAAAGAACTTGATCAATCAGGATTCATTTCAAATAGGAGAGCCAATTTTCAATTCAAGTAGGTTTCATTATATTATTTTATGCTCAGATAGTTGTGGAAAAAGCATGAATTCACTTATTCTCGTTCCCATTTATAACTTAGTGTATAACTAAATCATTCAATCAGTCAGTTAAGGGCCATATGTGATACACACTTGGGCGATCATGTCTCAAAAGAGACATGACTGACTGGCAGAAAATTAACCCTGAAGTAGGTTGCCATTACTTTCTGCGGTAGAGTGGTAGACAACCAAGGCTATAGAACCCAATCTGTCCTGTTATTTAACCCATAACTGGAAGGAAGAGACGGATTAATAACTTTCCCAAGGGTATTTGCGCGTAAGTGAATGCAATGAATTCAACTGGAATTCTAACTCGGCTCCCCGATTTCTCGTTCCGAGCCGATATCCACTGCACCACAACGCACATCCTGACTAAATCGTTATTTAAAAAAAAATCTTATAATCTGAACAAATAGTTTTTTTATATTTAGTTAACCTACAAAAAAACAAAACAAAAAAAACCATTGATAAGCTGTAAATGCAAATCAATTAGTATTTGTCTATACTTCTGAGATTATTTACATTGGCGTCAAGGACAGTGGATATAGATGTTGCTTAGATCCAGCGAGTTGACCCAAAGAGTTGTGGGTTCAATACCAGGTTACAACAGCGGTGAACTAATAACATAGAGAGTTAAGGGAAAGTGAAATAACTACATGATATCTAGAAGTGGCGTCACATAAGGAACGAGAAGAATCTAACCAAGTGATCGAAATAGTGTTCGGTTCAAAATTTATTGCACCTGAAGAAGGCCGGAGGGTTCAACTACCCAAACGTCATAAACATGACAATAAAGACGAGGACAACGGTTCGAAAATTGTAAATAAGACAAATAAATTATTTTGGTAAAATGGATAGAATTTATAGGTTATATATAGTTAAATGAAAATCCTTATCTTTGTTATCATAAAAGTGTTTCGGCCGTTCTGATTTCTGGACTTCTTCATGTGATTGTCAATTAGGATAGCCTTCAGAGAATTTATCTAATTTAGAGGGATACACTGCTCTTCTTGAACAGTTAATGTACAGCAATACCACTTCTGCACTTTTTCGTATCCACTTATTGATCGACCTGTTTTGACTGAAAATGTCTTTATTATTCGATTAGTTTGTCACAATACTCAAACACTGACCTTTAATCCGCTAAGCTATAATCCTATCGGACAATCCTGAAGTTACAATTTGGAGTCTTAACCCTTATATTAATATTGCCTACTTGCTACTACGGCTGCTTTTACTACGTTTCATTTAAAAGAAAAGAGCAACATTAAGTATTTAACAATAATTTACACTATAATTTCGATCAAAGCCCTTTATTTAATCTACGGCTGAAAACTGTTCTCGTTTCCCTGACAATATATACGGATATCCTGTCTTGTTCTGTCTTACTGTTTTTCACTCATTTTTAATTAGTTCTAAATTTTCACTGTACAGCCCAGAGCTTGAACTCAAAACTCTTTTTTTATCTATGTGCCGTGTCCTTACAGAACGTACGCAATCATTGACTTTCCTAGTGGCTCTTTGCACGCTTCCTTCTGATACTCCTCCCAAACTCCATTCTGCAATACACTTGCTCAAGCCAATCAAGTATACTACGCGTTGCTTTCCTCTGTCTATCTTTTCTTCTATCTGACCTGTGAGTATCAAATTCTCCACGCCCTCCTTCTTCATTACATGACCCAGAAACTTCAGCTGTCTTTTCCTGGTGTTAAATACTAGTATCTTTTTCGTTTCCATTCTCTTCAAAGCGTCATCGTTGCTCACAAGTTCGGTCCATGATATCCTCATCATGTTTCTGTAGAATCACATTTCGTTTGCTTAAAGTCTCTCTTTCATCTTTGATGATATTTTCTAGCGTCCACTGCCATATTGAAGAAAAGACATCCCATAGCAATCAAGTACTCTCTTTTGTGTTTCCAGCGAATTTTTTCTGTTTCTTAATACTTTACTCAACTTCTAGAATGCTTCCTTGTGCTTTTGGATCTCAGGGATATAAATGTATAGAAACTGCTGTGACCACAAAGTGAGGTGTCAGTTTATATAGTGATTGTAATATGGAATTGATCCCCCACTTTATATCCAATATGCTTCTGTAGAACGACATTTCAGTTGCTTCAAGTTTTTCCTTCATCTTCGATGAGATTGTCCAGCATCCACTGCCATATTGAAGAACAGACATCCCCTAGCATTCAAGTGCTGTTTTTTTTTCCAGCAAAATTTTCCTATCTTTCGTTACTCTACTCAGCTTCTGGAATGCATCCTTGGCCATGCCAGTTCATCTTCGGATCTAAGTTTCGCACATTCTGTCTTCTGCCAGAATACTTCCCAGCTATGTAAATTTCTGTACCTGATTGATTTTAGTATCCCCATCAGTAGTTGGCATTTTGGTCTTCTCTTTTTACTGACAAGCAGTATAGCCCAGCGTTTCTCGGGTGGAATGAAAGCTTTAAAACTAATCCATGATCCTGGAGCTCAGACACTTTGGACGTTGGAACGAAAGACTAAAAAGCAATAGTTGTTTCCAGTTAAAGCGAAACCGTAGACTGAAAGAAAAATTAATGGATGTAAGTCAAATTTTGATTTCCTGGTATCGATTTAAATATATATATATATATATATATATATATTCTGCACTATTGTAAGAACTGCAACCTTGAAACTTCTGAATATCGTTTCTTATGTCTTTTCTATGAGTGTATCAAATTTCATTAAAATCGGACCACTCCTTCTATAACCCGATTTTTTCGATAATCGGTTTTCGATATTTATCGGGGGTACCTCGGCACAAAACCGAGCTAAGAACACTCGCAGACGTTTATAGTACAACTGTGTAAATTTTCAAGAAAATCGGTTCAGCCGTTTCGGAGTTTATAGGTAACGGATACACACACAGAGACACAGACACACACACACACACACACACACACACAGAGACAAAGTTCCACTGATAAATAAGTTTAGATGACCTTTCATTCAGTTTTCTTGTAGTTTATTTGTAGTATTTTCCCTCCGCTTTCTTCACCCACCTTCTGTAAAGAGTTCTTGTAGTTTCCTTTCCGTGTCTGCTATCAGAACTGCATCATCAGCGTATATTATATTGTTCAAATTGTGGTCGCTGATGATGAATTGTGTCATGACTTATCAAAATAGTTTTGCTGAATAAGATTAAATAAATCAAGCGAAAAATATCTTTGAATATTTGCTGAATTAGTTTTTGTTCGTATGCAGGCGGTTTGCTGCCAATAGCTTTTGCTGATTACTTTAATGTCTTTCCCAAATACTAAACCTAGGATTTCTATAAAGTCTTTGTTGCGCACTTTGTCGAAAGCCTTTTGCTCAGCTTAATTATTATGGCCCAAAATTCACAAACCAATGCTTTAATCCACTAAGCTATTGAAATAATAACATTAACAACAGCGACGAGGATATTAGTACGATAAAAGTAACAAAGCTAAGTCCTCATCCTACAATAGACTTACGGCCAATCACGTTGAATACACCGATTCTTGCTCGATCACCGCAGTTAAGCAACGTTGAGCCTGGTCAGTACTTAGGTGACCGCTTGGGAATACCAAGTGTTGTAAGCGTTTAGTGACGGATGTGCGTTGTTGTGCATTGAATATCGGTTCTGAAAGAGAAATAGGTGAGCCGAGTTCGAATTCCAGTTGAATACACTGCATTCACTTAAGCACTGGTACCCTTGGGAAAGCTAATAATCAGTCCCTTCCATCCAGTTATGGGTTAAATAACAGGGTAGGACTTGGGGACCCTGCCCTTAAAAACAAATCCCAATAAATCTTGATACTCGAAAAGAAAAAATATTACTAGACACAAAACTTATATAAAAACAACAATAAATTGTTGAAAACAAATATATTACCAACAATAAATAAAATGTAGTTGGCATTAAATGACCCGCCGAGGTTGATATGCCATAAAAACAAACCAACCAATCATCCTAGAAAGAAATTGATGGATTATTGACATAGCATAATCAGTTATTCAAAGAAGTAAACCAAGTTCTTTGTCATTTGGGACATTGAACTTGCGATTTAAGTTTCACGCAAGAAAACAACGTTAGTCGTTGCAACGCTATAAGTCTACAGGTATAAATTTCTTGGCTAATACAAATAAACAGAGAGGCATATAGGTGTGAAGACATCAATACCGTGACAAAATCCCTCAAGTGTTACCATCTTCTGTTGTCAACATTAGCAGAGGGCTTTCTCGCTAAAGTTCTTAATATTTACAGATACGCAGGTCTTCATGTCTAAGATTACAAACGATTATTCCCCGTCTGAGTAAAATTATGCGAAAAACACATAAAGTTTTCCTCTGCGGCTAATTGCCTCCTGGGCATACTTTGCTTGTGTCGATCGTGAAAGATACTCTCGCTCTAGAAACTTCTCTATTTTCTTGCTTTAGATAACATCTTGATACTTTACCGTATTTCGATACCCCTGTTACTGTCATCGAATCGCAGAAACTTGTAAATTCGGTTGCGTGGGTATTTTATTATCGCTTCTCTTTCCTTCTGAATATCTTGCGAGTAGCAAGTTCTCTAAGGCGTGTTTCTTTAAAAAAAACAACAACATTTACTTTATGATTGTACTAGCAGGATAGCCCGGCGTTGCGCGGGTGTAATAAAAGCTTGAAAACTAATCCATGGTCTAGGAAACTCTTTGGACACTTTGGACGTTGGCACGAAAGACTAAAAACAATAGTTGTTTCCAGTTAATGCAAAACCGTAGACTGAAAGAAAAATGAATTGATGTAAGTCAAATTTTGATTTCCTGGTATCGATATCAAGGTTTCTGCACTATTGTAAGAACTGTACCCTTGAAACTTCTGAATATCGTTTCTTATGTCTTTGTCTATGAGTGTATCAAATTTGATTAAAATCGGACCACTTCTTCTATAACCCTATTTTTTATATTAGTCATCCACATACAAGCCCGTTTCGCTGTATCACAGCTCAACAGTGTGGCAAGACTTGCTACTGGCCGGGATCGAAACTCGACCGATTTGGTGTCAGTCGGAGTCTCCTCCGACTCTTTTCTTTGCGACTTTCCTTTATATATAAAGAAAGAGAAAATTATTATTTGATGATTTCTATCCTACAGAACTTCAATGAAGTTACTTCATCCGTTTGACTTTGTTATTAAACGTTAAAGAGATTATGAGAATTCTATATTTAAATTTCTTTTTTTATGTTTTTTCTATTCAGGGTAGACAATCTATTCAGGGTAGACAATCTATTCAGGGTAGATAATCTAACCGATTTTATTGAGATTATTTGTTATGCCCCAAAAACATTAAAAAATAATTTTTGCGTCTCTCGTTTCTGCGCATTTGACAGCAATCTTTCTTTCAAACATGTTTCGTTTAAAACGACCGCCAAGAAAGTTTTATTAATTTTTTATTTTATTTTTCCAATAGTCTTACATGTTTTTTTTATGCTGGGGATAAAAAATGTAAAAATGTTCTGTTTCCGAGGATTTAAAATTTTTTTCGCATGCTTTCACTTCGGCTTAATTTAGTTAGTATTTTTTGAAAAGGAGCGTTTTTAAAAGAAATCACGTGACACGAACGACTAGAACTCACGTGAGCAACTCTCTATTTTTTTAAATTTCAAAATTTTTTCGACTGTTAAAAAAAGTAAGGTTGGTGGTAGAAGAGACTTGTTTGATATGTAGTACCTTCTTTACAATGAGATTATTTTGATATTGTGATTTAAATGATATATATATATATATATATATATATATATATATATATATATATATATATAGTACTATGCAAAAGTATTAGGACAAGAACTATTTTATCTTTTATAACGAGCATATTGAGAGAAAATAAACAATTTAATTAAATTTATTTATTTTTAATTGCTCAACAATTGCTTTTACTAGAAAACTACTTGTTACAAATTAAATTTAATATTTAGTATAATAGCCTTTTGCTTTGATCACAGCCTTTATTCTGTCAGGCATTGGCACCAGAAGCTTCTTCAATGTATCTAAAGGTATCTCCTGCCAAGCAGCCTGTATTGGTTTACAAAGTGTGTCATGTGAAGTAATATTAAATTTATCAATTTTTTATCTAAAATATCCCATACATGTTCAATAGAGTAGTTTCAAAATAACGTGTTTAATAGAAAATTGGAAAAATTAAATATAACTTCTTTTTAATACATTTCTTTTACACCTAGTTTTAAATAATCAATATTTATTAGCAATTTACTTAGATTTCACGCTGTATTTGAATTTCAGTGAGGTTTTTAGGAAAAATCATTGTGTCAAGTTGTTTTAGTAAGTTACTTGAATGAAAGGATTCTTCTTCTTCTATGTGCCCTGTTCTTTCAGGACGTAGGCGATCATGGCCTTCCACGTCTCCCTATCCCTGGTGGCTCTTTAGCATACTTTCTCCAGTTACATCTCGCGACCCCCGTTCTCTCATCCACCAGCTCAAGCTCTTTAAATTTGTTATCTGCTGCTTTTCTCTGTCTATTTTTCCTGCTATCTGGCCTGTTAGTATCAGGTTCTCCAAGCCCTTCTTCCTCATTGCATGTCCTAGGAACTTAAATTGTCTCTTTCTAATGCTCAATATTAATTTCATTTTCGCTTCCATTCTTTCGAACACCTGATCATTGCTCACATGCTCGAAATGGTTAAATATATATTTTAGTATCTCGTTTGTGAATACAATCTTGCCGATTTCAATTAAATTCTTATTCTTTTTGTTGATATTTCTCTTATTTTGTTATTAAACATCCCATATTGTGATAATAGTATCTTCTCCTTCTATGTGCCATGTTCTTTCAGGACATAGGCGATCATAGCTTTCCATATCACCCTGTCCCTGGTGGCTCTTAACACGCTTTTTCCTGTTGCACCATGCAACCCTCGTTCCGTCATCCTTCTTCTTCACTTTTACAAAAATTCACAATGACGTGAGAAATTCTGGTTTTGCCGCATAGAAAAAGTATTGACCTCGTGCTTACAGCAAAAATCGAAACCGAATTTAGCGAGTAGACATTAAATTAGTTTCCTGACCAATGGGAGCGATTTGCAAGGCTAAGAAAGACTTCACAATCCAGAGCGAAAAATCTGAATTACTATAAAAGGCTTCGGTCAGCGTCAGTTAGTCCGACATGGAAGCAGGAAAGACGACAAGCTAAAATGTCACAAGGTAGACATTTGAAGTCGACCCGGACATACGGTCGCGTCGCATATTGTTCTTTTTCTCCTTACTTCTTGTGTGCTGATTCCTTTTACTTCTTGTTCTCCATTCAAAGACATTCCTACCAAACAAACGCTCATACATACATACGTACGCATAAAGTCTTTCCAACAAATTAATCCTACGAACATTTTCTACAACTCTTGATACCCTTAACTAATTACTTGTTTCTCATTGAACATTAGGTTCCATAATTCATGTTATCTTTCCTATTAATAAATTTCTATTTTAACATGAAAAATATATATTTTATTCTTCTACTCTTCCACAAATAAGCACATTCCAACCTGCCGACAACGAATCTCCTGATGAAAACCTGATAATTCTAGATAAAAACGTGTAAGCTGTAGGGAGTTCGGTCATGTATGACAAAAGGCCGAATCAAATAAACATTAACCATTTCCCTATAGCTTCAACCTCACCCCCAACCACACACACACATGTATACATTTACAATTATATATGTATACTAAATTTCAGTGCGTTTAAGACGAACCTGCTGTCTGTCAATCATCACAGGCAACCTCTCCTGCCTCCCATAAGCGTGGACCAAGTGAGTCTTTCTAAGAGCAATATACTGCGCCTCCTAGACCTTACCTTCTCTTCCGATCTCAAGTGGAACCACTACATTGAGTCAATAGCTAAATCCACTTCGAGGAAGGTTAGGTCACTGTGTGGGGCCAGGATGTTTTGTGTTTTGCCTGAATCCATCTTGCACATATAAAAATCAACCATCCGTCCGTGCATGGAATACTGCTGTCATGGCGCCCCCCCCCCCCCCCGATGTTCATCTCAGTAGTCTCGACAGGCTCCAAAGAAGAATCAGTAATGATATAGGGACCGGCTTGGCGGCTCGACTCCAGCCGCTTTCTCACCGAACAGATGTGGCTTCCCTCTGTTCTATAAATATTTTCATGGCTTCTGCTCCGACGAACTTAAGTCACTGTCGCCCCTGCCACAGGAGTTTACTCGTGCAACTAGGTTAGCAAATAAGTCCCACCTATTCACAGATCAACCAAGTGCAGACGACAATTAAACTCCAGCAGCTTCTTTCTCGATCTTCCCGCCTGTTAAACTTTCTTCCATATTCTTGCTTTCCTGACTGCTATAACATCCAGGAAGTTAAATACAATGTCAATACCCATTTCTTATCCACTTGAATCCAGTTCTTTCTACATCACCCTTGATATCTTTTTCTTTTTCTCTACCATTGCAACAGTCATCACACTTGTATTCCCTTCTTTTGCTTGCTCTTTACTCTGACACTCCCTGTAACTGGTTCGTCTCTCTCTTTACTCTCCTCCTATCTAATCTTTTACTCTTATGTAACCCCATGCACATCAGTTGCGTTAACGCCTTGCTTTGGATGGAATGATTTTAAAAAAAACAATTATAGATCAAATTTAAATTAGGCCAGTATACGGTGGTATTCGAGTAAGTGCTCCATATATTTTTGAAGGATAATGAAAATATAACATGTAGATATTTAAGTAGAGAAGATCAGCTATGGTTTCAACTGGTTGAATTTCATCAGGCGATTTGAAAAGGTGAAAACCATGGTAGCGTAACCTGCTGATCTACCATACCTATATATATATATATATATATATATATATATATATATATATATATCCAAGTGAATAAAGAACGAAGAAAGTATTAACAACGTTCAAAACATTAATTTAAAAAAGTGCTCAATATATAAATAGAGTAATGAATATTGATTATAAGTAATAGTTTAGAACAAATTATAAGTTACTACAAAATTGTGCATTTTGTTTCGACATCGAAAAAACAATGCCTCATCCGGTAGTTTATGGTGATGGCGCTAAACCTTATTTTTAAAAAAGAAGTTTAAAAAATCTCACTTATTTATTTTTGGAAAATTGTACGCCGTAAAGAGGAAAGAAAAAAAATCGAAAATCGGGGTAAAACAAAAAGGAGAAAGAGAGAGATACATAGAAAATGAAGAGCATAGGAAGAGAGGAGAGAATGAAAGAGCTAAGATGAAAGAGCCGATGATAACGGCTAAGAGAGAAATAGACCCAAAATTTACTAGGAGGTGAAATATAGATAGATACACAACGTCGTCGTCTTGTGGCTATTGGTCGAGATAGAACTCACTACACCCCTCCAGTATTCACTGTGCATTTGGAACCCTGCCTCAGTTTTGTAGCGAGTTTCATAATCTTGTCAAATGGCTGAATACTTGATGCTCCGCCAGGGCTACCAAAGGTGTTTTTATTGTGACACCAAAACTGGATGGGCTGCCTCCAGGCCCCATCCTGTTATTTAACCCATAACTAGAGGGAAGTGACTGATTAATACATTTCCCAAGGGTACCTACTTATGTTAATGCAGAGTACTCCACTGGAATTCGAACTCGGCTCACCGATTTCTCTTACCAAGCCGATATCCACTGCACCACAACGCACATACGTCACTGAACGCTTACAGCACCTGGTATTCCCAAGCGGTCACCCATCTAAGTACTGACTCAACGTTGCTTAACTTCGCACGAGAACCGGTGTATTCAACGTGATATGCCGTAAGCTAGATACACATACGGGTCACGTGACGTCTGGGCTTAACAAAAAGAAAGGAGTGGGTTAATGCATGGCGTGACGTAAGTGCGGAGGGAGAGACAGTAAAAGATGTAAAAGGAATAGAAATGTTAAACAATTGGCCGGAAGTGGATTGCAGTTAGATACATTCGTTGGTACATAGTATACACTGAGACCTTTGACATTTTTATATAAAAAATGATGAAATCACACACAAAAACATATGAATTATTTAAACATCGCAAATCTGGAAATATTTAGAAGAACCACCAGAAATTATTAATTAATTAGTGCTAATATAAAATATTATTGAAGTAAATTAGAAATTTAAAAATTAATAATAAATTTATATGAAAATTAAGAAGTAAAAATATACCAGGAGAGGTATCATGACAATATCTTATATATATCAGTATCATGACAATATCTTATATATATATACAGTACTGTGTACAAAAGTATTAGGACAAGAACCATTTTATTTTTTATGACGCATATTGATAGAAAATAAACAATTAAAGTAATTTTATCTGATTTACTCAACAAATGCTTTAACAAGAAACAAAAACTTGTTACAAAATAAATTTAATATTTACTATAATAGCCATTTGCTTTGATCATAGCCTTCATTCTGTCAGGCATTGACATCACAACTTTTTTCAATGTATCTAATCGTATCTCCTGCCGAGCAACTTGTATTTGATCACAAAATGTGTCTTGCGAATTAACATTAGATTTATCAATTTTTTTATCCAAAATATCCCATAGATGTTCAGTAGGAATGAGATCAGTGTTTTGTGGGGGGCCAATTCAAATTCTGAAGCCTTCCTTCCTCTACCTTTTTAGTTAAATAATTCTTACAAATGTTTGGCTTTTCACCCTGTATTTGAATTTCAGTGAGGTTTTTAGGCACGCCCTTGTTTTAACTTTACTACCGGTAAACACTTTTTAATACTAAACTACCAGCAGTGTGCAATAGTGTTAGGACAGGTTTGATTTTAAGCTTTATTTTGATGCCTCAGAAATTATAAAATACTTCTTGTTCTAATATCTTAGTATACTATATATATATATATATATATATATATATATATATATATATATATATGCGTTTAGTAAAATAAAGGAAACTAAAGAATTTTTGGGTATTACCTATTTAGGATGTGCGTTGTGGTGCATTGGATATCGGCTCGGAACTAGAAATCGGGGAGCCGAGTTCGAATTCCAGTTGAATTCATTGCATTCACTCACGCGCAAACACCCTTGGGAAAGGTATTAATCCGTCTATTCCTTCCAGTTATGGGTTAAATTAGAGGACAAATTGGGTTCTATAGCCTTGGTCGGCAAACAGTCTACCGCGGAAAGCAATGGCAACCTACTGCGGGATAACCTTCTGCCCAGTCAGTTGTGTCTCTTTCGAGACATGATCGCCCAAAGCGTGTATAACGTATGGCACTTAACTGACTGATCTATTTATTATACATTAATATTTCGAGATCAAAATCTCATCTTCAGAATGGCAGAGGAGCGTGTGTCTGTCCGAGTGAGTCCGAGCCTTTCATGGAATGGTCATTCCTGCCTGCTGCTGCTGTCATTAATTGTAGCGAGTGCTTGTCTGTGTGTGTGTGGGAGGGGGTGCGTGTGTGTGTGCGTAAGTGTGTTAGAGCATGTATATGTGTGTGTGTTTATGGTATATATATATGTGTGTGTGATTAACAGGACCTTTTTCTGGTCTGATGTTATCAGTCTGCTTTAATATGTGGTTTAAATGTATATATATATATATATATATCGAAAAACTCGGAAAGAGAGAGTGAGAGAGACATTGACAGAGATCGAGAGAGAGAGAGAGAGAGAGAGAGAATGAATTTACAATGTAGCAACCTATCGAAGTCCGACCCAAGAAGATCACGAACTATTGGTTTTTTGAGTGAAGAGTACTTTCGACATAGGACTTGCGACCAATTAGAAGCTGAGATCAAAAAGTCTGTTTCATGTGTGGACGCGATGTTCAAGCCATGAATGAATTGGCCCGAGTATTTATATATCCATATCAAAATAATGAATTGTCAAGAGAACACTCAATACTTATGAATTGAAGGCTGCGTTTAATAATGAAATAGAATATTGGCGCTCGGTGTTGAACTGAGTGTTCACCTTTATATAACCTTTCTCTCCATCTGAACACGAGAACACTAACCATGGGGATATAGTACCCATCGCAAATGACACCATTTTAATTAAAATTTAATTAAATTTTCAGTACCTGATTTTCTTTCCTAAATCATATTTCTTTTCAGTTCCTATTAATGTTAATTCAAACTACAATGTTAAAAGTGCCTGCATGTAAAATATTTCAATTAAAGATTTATATTTAATATTATTTTGATATTTTCAAAGTCGGGTATTATATTCCTATGGTTAGTAGTGGTATAACTTTAATTGATGGTTAGTGTTCAAGGCTTAATATTGAGGATTTTGTAAAATATATATAACCTACCTTAATTATATGTATTCATCATACATACACACTCACTCACACATACACACACACACACACACACAAACACACGACTTAATATATATATATATATATATATATATATATATATATATAAACCTCTAAGGATTTAGAATAAAATGACTTCTCTTTACAGCTGTAAAGATACAAAGCATTTCTTTTATTGTGTTAGACATTTCAGACATCTTTTAAAATCACCCCAACACCCAAGCCTTTATTTTGATCATCTATTCCTTTCAGTCATTTTCATCTTCACGGTATCCGCACATCTGAGCAAATACTCTAAATTCAATTTATCTTATAATATCTGCTACACGAACACATTCACAAAAAAAACAAAACAAACAAAACTCGAAACACACACACACACACACACACACACACACACACACACACACACACACACACACACACGCACACACTTACGAATACACATCATCCTCTGAACTCCACCTAAACAAACTAAGATTATTCTAAACTTATATACACTACCGGCCATAATTATTAAGCGACCTCCGGTTTTTAAAAGAAATAATGTATTTCATACTATTTTTAAGTGGATAATTCTAAATGAAAATAGAATGTTTCTTTTTGTTATTATTACTTTGCAAAATTTTACAAGGCAAGGAAGCAAAGATGAACTCGTCCGAATCACCCTATTTTTTTTCATTCTTTCATTGATGAAACTGCAATATGGGTAATTATTAAATATTTATAAATTCATTTAATGCACATGTTATTGTGCAGTATTAACAAAAGAACCATTCTATTTTCATGTACAATTATTCACTTGGCAATAAATACTAAAAAATAGTATGAAATACATTTTTTGAAAATTATGGCCGGTAGTGTACATAAAGTAATATTTTCAGTTAAGTTTGCAATCAGTTAATTTCTTCAAGATTTGAAAAGACGTGTCTTCTCTCCTTGAAATTAGAACGCTACAAAATCTACTACGACTCGTTTAACAAATAATAAGCGTGTGAAAATTGATTTTTCTTCTAAGTGTCGATTCCGTTTTGGACGAAGGCGGTCATGGCCGTCCACATCTCCGTATCCTTTGTAGTTCTTAACACCCCTTCTCCAGTTATCTTACCCAACCCCCGCTCCAACATCTGCTCAAGTCTATCAAGTATGTCACGCGTTGCTTTCCCCCTGTATTTTCTGCCCTCAATCCGTCCTGTGAGAATCAGATTCACCTACATCACAATATGTCCAAGAAACTGTCTTTTCTTGATGTTAAGCATCAGTTTTCGTTTCGTGTTATTCTCTCTAAAATCTCTGCAGGGAATCTGTTGTGGATTCCGGGTGAACAACAAGACAGATATTTGAGATAGGAAAATAGGTTATATTAAACGTAAAGATACAAGTGAAACCCAGGTTAGTCATCCAGCAATACGATTAGTAAGGAATATATAAGGTAAGTGCAAACAACAACACATGTACTACATCAGTGCCACTGAGGAACCATTTAAGAAAAGAAATAACAACCACAATCTTTCATTCTCCAACAGAAAATACTTGAACAGCACTACACTATCACCATACGTATGGCGTCTAAAAGACAGAAATATTTCACCAACAATAAGCTGGGAAATACTGAAAAAAACACCTGCTTACAACAACATTACAAAAAAATGCCTACTTTGCCTACATGAGAAAGTAGCAATTATATCTCATACCCCACAAAACTTACTAAACACGAGATCAGAACTACTTTCCAAATGCAGACATGAAAATAAATACCTATTAAACGGATAAAAAAATCACACGTCTCTGCCATAGTAAAATTGATAATTAATAAACACTAACAAGCACTACAAATTAGAATTCCCACCATGTAAATATACGCAACCACAAAAAAAAAAAAAATAAAAATAAAAATAAAACAAGCCAATAACCGTCTTTAAAACAAAAATAACAATACAGCCTTAAATAAAATAATAGCAATTCTTACCTACCATAGTTTCACACAGAACCCATCAAAAGTACATATGTACGTACGAGAAATCGACAACTATTTGCGCGTTGACATCGCTACACACCATTCGAATATGCCAACCGAATGAGTGTGTATGTGTGCAATATATACATATATATACCGAACCCCGCACGATTCGCATGTGTATGTTTATGCAAGCCTCAGTGACGAACGCGTGTACATGTGTGTGTGTCCTTGCGCGCGTTGATGGGTGTACAAATGTATATATGTGTATCATTGCGTCTGTCGTGACGACAGATATTTTTCCCCCACTTCCACAAAAATACACGAATATAACCAATTTAAAAAAAAAAAATTAATCAGTTTGTCTGACGATCGCAAAAGCGTGAAAGCCAGGGTTACAAACTCACACCTATCTATATGAATATGTTTGCTCTATCACTGATATTAAGCGCTTTTAAATATGTACCACGCATATATAATATGTAAACAATACAATATATATAACAGATTACATATTTATATATAAATATATTGATATTTATAATTATATACATACACTTTTCACACACACACACACACACACACACACACACACACACACACACACACATATATATATATATATATATATATATAAGTCTTTGAAGTGAAACCGTGTTGGAATTAGTATATCCGTGTAATATTATTCTGGCTAAAATTTACGACATACCTATTTTTTTAGAAATGACTCACAAATATCGGAACCGTAATTATTTGGAAAGAGTCCATTCCGAGGTAGAGTTTGGAGTAGATAGATTAAGCTATCGCCCGGTTCACACTCCACCCACGTCTATTGAACAGGTGAAGAGGCTCATCCCTTGTTTCCTGTTTAGGATGTGGTTTCCGGTGTTTCTCTTTTCCAATCTTTTCACTCTTTTTATTTTATTTTATTTTATTTTTTTCAATTGGAGTAGATAGACTAAACTATCGCCCGGTTCACACTCCACGCACGTGTATTGAACAGGTAAAGAGGCTCATCCCTTGTTTCCTGTTTAGGATGTGGTTTCCGGATTTCTCTTTTCCAATCTTTTTACTCTTACGTAGCCCCCTGCGCATCAGTGGCGTTTTCGCCTTGCTTGGGGTGATATGATTAAAAAAAAAAAATTGTGGTTTCTAATCTTAGTAGGGACACATTGCTTTATTCTCGTGTCAATACGCTGAGTTAATTCTTGTAGAGGTTTTGTAGTTTACTTTTCGCGTTTGCTATCAGCACTGTATCATCTACGTATCTTATATTGTTCAGATTGCCACCAATGTCAAATCCTGGCAGGATTTCTAACGCTCTCAAAATTGTTTCGCTGTATCGGTTGAATAATAATAATCAGTTGAATAATAGATCTGGTGAAGAGACATATGCAAAAAAAAAAAAAAAAAAAAGGAAAAAAGCACAACAGAAACACCAGAATTTCTTTCTTTTCTTTTTTTTCTCCATATCTCATTTTCTGATGAAACTTTAATAAAAGTTAGCTTGAGTTATAACTGATATTTATCTCTCTATCTATGCATAACTCTCTCTCTCTCTCTTTTTCTCTCTCTTTTTATTTTTATCTCTCTTCTATCTCTCTTCCTCTTCTGTCTGTGAGAGTGTGAGGGGGTTGCATTATGATTTCCTTTTGACTATAGTGTTAGGCTCTTACAAGATTTGATTTGTAAAATGTTCCTTCCCTCGGTAGATGCCTCAGGACGTTTCTATTTGATTCACAACTGGGAAATCTTCTTAAGTGTATTTTTCACGGTACATATATATATATATATATATATATATATATATAGGTTTAATGCAATATATATATATATATATATATATATATATATATATATATATATATAGGCCTTAAGTGTATTTTTCATGGTAGGTAGAAACATGTTTGTAATATAGGTCGTTCTTTTCATTCAACATTTCCACCTGTCAATGACGATTCAAACACCTGTATTTTTAAATTTAATTTTGTATATAGACCGTGATTTTCACGATGTTCTTACTGTATCCGTTAAGAAGACAGATTCACTTAATTAATTGTTATTTAAAAAAACCTGTATTCTTAATGTCGGTGTTTATATATAATCAATCTTTATATTTTTAAGAACAAAAATTGAATAAAAATAAATTTTGTTCTGTATGAATTTGTTTCTGATAAATGAAACTTAGTTCAAAGATGATGGCATATGTTGGAACTTTTACCTTAAAAGTAAAGAATTTCTATCTTAAACGACATCCCAAAATGGAATTGGTATGGTTTGGATGAATTACTTAGCCTGTTTTTCACTTTTATATGGAAACCTGTCGCAATTTATTGTTTATTAAAAGATACTTTGTTTCATCAAATAACTGCTAAAAAAATAAAAAAATGAAATGCCCTGGAAAGATAACAAAAAAAGGAAATAAAGAATAAAAGGTGTAATTTTTTTTAATAAAAGAATAAACTAAAAATATGATGCACGTAAAAAAAAGAAGAAAGAACTAGAAAAATGAAAGAAGAAAGAAGTAGAAGAATGAAAAAAGAAAGAAGTAAAAGAATGAAAGATAAAAGAAGAAGAATGACAATAAAAGAATGAAAGAAGATAGTAGAAGAATGAATGAAGAAAGAAGTAAAAGAATGAAAGAATGAAAGAAAAGAGAAAAAAGAAGAATAATGAAAGAAGAAAGAATTAGAAGAATGAAAGATAAAAGAAGAAGAATGACAATAAAAGAATGAAAGAAGATAGTAGAAGAATGAATGAAGAAAGAAGTAGAAGAATGAAAGAATGAAAGAAAAGAGAAGAAAGAAGAATAATGAAAGAAGAAAGAATTAGAAGAATGAAAGATAAAAGAAGAAGAAGAATGACGGAATAAAAGAAGGAAAGAAGAAAGAAGAAGAAAAATGACAGAATAAAAGAATGAAAGAATAAATAAGTAGAAGAATGAAAGATGAAAGAAGTAAAAGAATGAAAGAAAAGAGAAGACATAAGAATAATGAAAGAAGAAAGAACTAGAAGAAGTAGAAGAATGAAAGAATTAAAGAATGATGGAAGAAAAAGTAGAAGAATGAAAGATGGAAGAAGTAAAAGAATGGAAGAATGAAAGAAAAGAGAAGAAAGAAGAATAATGAAAGAAGAAAGAAGTAGGAAATTGAAAGAGTGAAAGAAGAAAGAAGAATGAAGAAGAATGAAAGAAGAAAGAGGTAGAAGAATCAAAGAATGAAGAAGTAGAAGAATGAAAGAATGAAAGAAGTAGAAGAATAAAAATAAACAAAAAAGGAAAGAAAGGAATAAATAAAGGAATGAAAAATAAAACAAATGATAAATTAAAGTAAAGACAAAAAAGTAAAATAAAAAGAATGAAAACTAAGAAAAACGGAAACGATTCAAGAAAGAAGGAAAGTAGGAATGAAAAATTAAAGAAAGAAAAATAAAAGGTCAAACGAATGAATATAAAATGTATAAAAGCACACTTTAAAGAAACGAAACGTGACTTGAAAAATTAAGCAAAGAATTGAAGAGAACAAAGGTTCAAAAAAGAAAGTTTAAAGAACAAGCACTTGTTTTTCGAGGCAATTTTGCTGCTGTAGTGGGTGTCAGTTAACCGAGAGATGTTTTGACAGAGGATGAAAAATGCAACACGGAGATCCAAGGACTCATTGGCATAGCCAAAGACGCATTTCAAAAGCTAACAATAGTATTGAAAATACAGGAAAATCTCATTAGAAACAAAGAAAAGAGTGCTGGATTTCTACGCGATATCTGTCCTTCTGTATGGAAGTGAATGCTGGACGATCTCATCAAAGATGAAAAAGAGGCTTGAGGCAGCAGAAATGTGGTTTTACAGTAGGATGCTGAGGATGCCATAGATAGAACCCGTGTGCAACGATGAGATGTTGGAAAGGATGCAAACGAGAAGAAAACTGATAAAAATACCAGGAAGAGACAAATGAGGTTACAGGGACACGTAATGAGGAAGGAAGGCCTAGAGAACTTGATACTCAACGATCGGATAAATGGAAGGAGAGACAGGTGAAAGCAGCGGGAGACGTACTTATTAGGTCTGAGCAAATGGCTGAAGGACCGGGGCTTAGAAAAGATACGAAGAGAAAAATTATTTAAAGCTACAAGAGACAGAACCAAGTACACGGGACACGGGACATGAAGGGACACGGGACATGAAGAAGATGTGGGTGTCAGAATGAGCATTATCGCTTAGAAAAACAGTTCAGCCGCCTAGAAGCTTAAAGCTGTTTCCCTTTCAAGAACAATGTTCATTTAAATGGACATCTTTTGCGAAATTCTTTAATTGATAATTCTTTTCTATAGACGTTTTCATAGCAGTTTTTCTTATGGTACCACCTTATAAACTCGACCAGATGGGTGTAAAGCTTAAGGATTGGCTACTCGGGCTCATCGTCTCACCTATGATTTCTAACCTGTGAAATCATTTCTCACGTGTGAAACTCTCAATACTCACCTATGTCTCCTCTGTTAAAATATCACTTCTCCCCTGTGAAAAAATCACTTCAACCAAGTGAAAATCTCTCTTCTTTCCTGTGAAAAGCTCTCTACCGACCAGCTAAAATCACACTTCTCCCCTGTAAAGATCTCCATTCTCCTATGTGAAACTCTCACTTCTCCGCTGTGAAGCTCTTGCTTTTCAGCTGTGAATATCTCACTTCTTTCCTGCAAAACGCTCACAACCCACCAGTTGACATCTCACTGACCCCTGTGTAACTTTCACTTCATCCCTGTGAAAATTTCACTTCTTCCCTCTGATACTCTGTTAAACTCTTGGTCCTCACCTCTGAAAATCTGCCTTCTCCCTGCAAAAATGTCAATTCATCCCTATGAAATTGCACGTCTTCCTGTGAAATAATGACTTCATCTCTGTAAAAATCTCATTTCTCTATGAAAGGCTATCAATCAGTCAGTCAGTCAGTAAAGTGCCATACGTTATACACACTTTGGGCGTTCATGCCTCGAAAGAGACATGACTGACTCGGCAGAAGATTATCCTGCAACAGGTTGCCATTGCTTTCGGCAGTAGACTGGTTGACAGCCAAGGCTATAGAACCCAAACTGTTCTATTATTTAACCAATAACTGGAAGGAAGAGATAGCTTAGTACTTTTGCCAAGGGTACATGTTCGTAAGGGAATGCAAGGAATTCAACTGGAATTCGAACTCAGCTCCCCGATTTGTCGTACCATGTCGATATCTACTGCATCACAACGCTAACTACGCACGGGTTAAAATCTCATTTCTCACCTGTGTAACTATCACTTCTAGTGTAAACTCTCATTTATCACCTATGAAAATCTTATTTCTCTCATCTAAAACTATCACTTATCAGCTATGAAACTCCCATTTCACACCTGTGAAAATCTCATTCTATCCTAAGAAACGATAATTTCTCCGTTATGAAACTCCTACTTCTCAACGGTAAAAATCTCCCTTACAAAACTTTCTATTCTCCATTGTGAAACAATTATCTTTTCCTTGTGAAAATCTCATCTGTCCTCTGTGAAATGCTCACTACCCATCCCTAAAAATTTCACTTTTCACCTGTGAAAATCTCACTTCTCACCTGTGAAGCTATCATTCCGCCGAAGTAAAACTCTTTCGTAGAACCTGAAAATGTCACTCTCCAGCCGTTAAGGTATCACTTACATAAATAATATTTTTTAAAAGTAATACACACAGACACACCCACACACCCACACACCCACACAATTTTACACTCTGCAAAAATAGTAGACTTTGATAAACAGTAGCTACTCTGGCATGTACGCATCGCTCATTCAATGAAATGAATTAGAGCGGACTAGCTATTGGGGGCGTATTATGATATGCGCTAAAATGTCTGCCTACTTCCACTGCCTACTTATCCCAGGGGTAGAGTCGCCGACTGACGCCATTTCGGTCGGGTTTCAATCCTGGGTAAAAAAGCAATCGGAGCCTAAACGTACTGATGAGCTGTGATACGGCGAAACAGATATGTCTACGGATGACAATATGTATATATATATATATGTAATATAACAATCTGGCCCCACCCGAGGAAGGCTGATGCAAGCGAGGGTGTTTCCGGTCGTTGAAAGGAACGGATGTCGTTTGACCTTATTTCCGGCAGCAGCGGAAATAACTACAGAGGCAAACAGAACAGGTGTCTCTGAGAATTACGTGGGCGTGCGTGGGCGAGGCAAAACCGGAAGAAAAGTCCCGGTTCTGGAAGATTATAAAAAGACCTCGGCACACGGATTTGCCAGTAGTAGAGGAGCAACAGAGATCGGCCGGTGAAGAGAGAGACACAACAGATAAGACTACACTCCCGTCAACCCATTAGAAGCGCGCTCTCTCAATTCTCTGTTCCCTATTCTACACGGTCCATCGTCATTAATAAAAATATAACTTCATATTTTTATATATATGCGTGTTTGTTGTTTGTCGATATATAACATATATATATATATATATATATATATATATATATATATATATATTTAAGAGATAAAAGTGTGTAGCTTAAAGTTGCACATTATAAAATAGTAAAAAAAAATGAAAGCAACCGGTTTCGCTCCCGCTCGTCAGGCCTCTACGGGTGATTTAAATTAGAATTAAAATAAAGTGTATCATAAAAAATGAGGGAAAAAATATGAATACAAAAAGTTAGAGGCTGATTATATCGAGCCTTTACAATTCACGCTATTTGCACAGGGAAGGTTTGCGGGACCCGATATATAAAGCCTGTAGCACCTTAAAATGTAACAAAAAGAGAGGCCGGGACGCAACAGTGAACGAATCTGAACCAAAATTTGCAACACGCCTTCAATTCTTTAGAAGGTGCTCGCAAATATTGCAACCGTAAGTATTTGGGACGATTCCATCTCGAGGTAATTTGTGGTTTCTAATCTTAGTGGGGACATATTGCTATAATGTCTAATGTCTAGACGCTAAGTGGTTCTCTCTATGTAGTCAGCTCCGCAACTACAATTATATTTGTAAATAATGGAATTAATTTGGCGGAGAGGCAGAGCATCCTTGCATACAGAACATAACATGGGCCGGTTTGAAATACCATCCGTACTTCAGCCAAGAAAAAAAAAAGCATTGAACATCAGATGAAATCTGTATAGTCATGCTTTCACACTTTGATCCTATCCAGGGAAGTTTCAGATAAATGGGGCCTTTTTAAACAATACTTTTCGAATCTCAATGACTAAACTGTCAGGGAGAATCAAGCAATAAATGTGTGGGTGGGTGGGTCGAAGAAACTCTTTTAAAGTAGACTGTGGGCAATTACCATAGTTCCTCAACTGTTTAAATCGTACGTACACGGTTATCGGGAATATGTAATTACCTGATAAAATTTTTTAAATCCGATATTCTTCTTCTTTTATGTGCCCTGTCTTTTCAGGACGTAGGCGATCATGGCTTTCCACATCTCCCTATCTCTGGTGGCTCTTAGCACGCTTTCTCCTGTTACACCATGCAACCCTTGTTCCGACATTCACCTGATCAGGTCCTTCAGATATGTCATGTTCTGCTTTCCCCTGTCTCTTTTTCCCTCTATCTGGCCTGTTAGAATCAGGTTTTTCAAGCCCTCCTTCTTCATTGCACGTCCCAGGAACTTCATCTGTCTTTTCCTGATGCTCAGTATTAATTTCCTTTTCGTTTTCATCCATTTTCAAAACCTCATCATTGCTCACATGCTCGATCCATGATATTTGTAGCATACTTCTGTAGAACCACATTTCAGCTGCTTGAAGCTTTTCCTTCATCTTCGAAGATATTGTCCAACATTGTCATATTGAAGAACTGACATCACATACGAATTTCGTACTCTCTTCTTTGTTTCTAGCGATATTGTCCTGTTTCTTAATACTTTACTCAACTTCAGGAGTGCTTCCTTCGCCATGCCAATTCGCCTTCGGATCTCAAAGTCGCACTTTACGTCTTATGTTAAACATTTCCCAGGTTTTTAAATTTTTGTACCTGCTTGATTTTAGTATCCCCCACTTTAACGTAATCTGTGCAAATAGTCGAAACGAGTTTGCATTGTATCGCTTCGTGACCTCTACATTATTAACGTACCTTAATGTAGTAGCGCGACTTTCGTGGTCCTATGACCTACAGAAGAATGTTAGCGGAAACTTGTCCTGCTAACCGGTAGAACCTAGCCAAACAAATCAATGGCTAGAGGTTAGCCAATATCTCAGTCTCCTAAAGACACAAATTCTAATAACAAATGCCTGGAGAGTCCAGGTTCTGGCCGATGTCATAGACAGGCAAGTATGAATAAAGCAATACATTGTCTTGATATGCAGTGGTCTGATCGATAGCGGATACTTGCGACACAGCCTTATGAAACTTCATGGATCACCATTCAGGTGAATTAGATCACCCACTCATATATATATATATATATATATATATAGCCTCTGAGATTTAAAAAAAAATCACCCGACTGGCGGTCGAGAGCGAGGGAAAATTCACTCGCACCAAAATTATTTTACTCGACCGACTACATTTTTTCATAATAGTCGCCTGACATAGCGTGAATCGTTGATGAAAAACAAAAGGGCTTTTTAAAATTTCGAGCGTATTAGAAAGGTTTTAAACTTTTTTTTAAAATAATAGGAACAAAATTTGATTTTTCCTCTTAGTAATCGCATAAACATTTTAATGATAAAACTTTGTTTTTATTAACATCATGATATGCTTTTTTGGCAATAGAATGGAGGTACCTAAGTTCGTAGTGTCTTTGTTTTTTTTAATACAACATCGATCTCATAGATGATAAAAAATAACATATCGAATTCTCTCACCGATTTTCTATAAATAAATTAACTATTTGTATAATTTGTTTTTCGGTGCGTGGTTGAAAGAAGTATGCGCTTGATTTCCTTCTTTCAAACGTTCGTTTTTACTTTTCGTAAGCGGGAAGGAAATATAGGAGTATATTTTTCCAAATGACTTTCTAAAAATCTGTGAGCGTCTTTAATCTGGGCGACAGAGTCATTTTGGCTCCACTCTGGAAATGTTAATTAAACGAATATTTACACTAACCGGAACGATAAAAGCCAATAGTTCAATAATGTCATTTTAGGTAATTCTAAGTGACTTGTGAATCTTCAATTGCATACTTTTGGGTTGTAAAAGGAATCAGATAACGACCATTACCGAGTACATATACCGGGCACTCGACAAGAATGGTGAAGCACGAACCGTTGCCTTGGATATCTCCAAAGCATTCGACAGGGTCTGGCGGGCCTCTTGTGCAAACTGCGAAGCTGTGGGACAACTGGACATCTGTTTGACCTCATCCAGTCCTTCCTCTCTAACCGCACATTGAAGGTGGTATTAAATGGGCATGCCTCCCAAAACTACCACACGAACGCGGGCGTCCCTCAAGGTTCTATCCTAGGTCCCACACTCTTTCTGATCTACATTAATGATCTCCCCGACACCATTAAATCCCAAGTTGGCATGGATGCCGATGACACAACAATCTACTCTCGCATCGATCAGAAACCAGATGTGGACGACAAAGTGAACCTCGCTGCCGTACTTGAAAGGGACCTCCAATCCGTAGTGGCCTGGGGTAGGAAATGGCTGGTAAATTTCAAAATCCTCTAAAACGAAGCTGTTATCAACTAACCACCATAGACAATCGCATCTACCTGCCATTAGCATGGGACAGACTAGCCTCCCAGAGAGTAAAATACTACGCCTCCTTGGCCTTACACTCTCGGCGGACCTCAAATGGAATGACTATATCGAATCCATTGCCAAATCCGCTGCTATGAAAGTCGACTCCCTGTGCAGGGCCCGTAAATTTTTCCCACCTGAATTTGTTCTGCACATATACTAATCTACCATCCGCCCGTGTATTGAATATTGCTGCCATATCTGGTCGGGTGCCCCTGCTGCTCTCCTTGGGCTTCTTGACAAAATACAAAGGAGGATCTGTAACGTGGTTGATACTGACTTGGCAGACCGGCTGCAGCTGCTCTCTCACCGGCGTGATGTGGCTTTCCTGTGCCTCTTCTACAAGTACTTTCATGGCTACTGCTCCGATGAGCTTAGTTCACTGGTACCGCCCAAGCACGAATTTACACGAGATACTAGATTAGCAACTAGGTCCCACCCTTTTACAGTTAAACAAATAAGATGTAACCGTAAATTCTACTCCAACAGCTTCCTTTCTCGCGCTTCCCGCCTGTGGAACTCCCTTCCACAACTCTGCTTTCCCGACAGTTACAATCTCCAGGTGTTTAAATGTAGGGTCAATAGACACCTCCTATCACACTAACTCCCAATTCTCCACTCTACGTAGCCCCCTGCGCAGTAGTGGCAGTGACATGCCTTGCTCGGGGTGAAACGCTTATAATAAAAAATAAAAAAATCCTCATCTACTAACCACTGGACCCTAGCTCTCTCCCCACCCCTGTATAATCTTCCCTTTCTCTCCTCCTATGTATCTGTTATCGCACCTGCTTTCTATAGTTCCTTTCTAACTAGTTTGTACTCCTCACTCTTCTAATTAATCTTTTTTACATTTATGTAACCCCCTGCACATCAGTGGCATTTCCGCCTTGCTTGGGGTGAAAAAAAAAAGGGGACCAGTTTCATTGTGAGATTTTTAATCGACCGCGGGCGAATAAAACTATAAACTTTAATCACCCAATGAAGTTTTTGATCGACTGAGTCAATCGGGTGAGTGAAATATCAAAGGCTATCTCTCTCTCTCTCTCTCTCTCTCTATATATATATATATATATATAGAGAGAGAGAGAGAGAGCTTTTATATTTTATGCTACTTTTTTAAGCATTTCACCCCAAATCAAGCTATGTTTTCTGCCACTGGTGCGCAGCGGGTTACATTGAAGGAAAGTGATGAGAAAGAGTGACACGTTATAGGGAATATCAGGAAGAGGGTAAGAGAAAGGCGAGAATACTGGTGTCATGAGATTAGAGTAGAAGGGGAAAGGAGCAAGAAAGAAAGGACGCGACTAAGTGAGACAGGAGATGAGTATTGACCTTACATTTGAATTCTTGGAGATTGGAGCTGTCAAGGAAGCAAGTCTACGGAAAGGAATTCCACATAAATAAAATAATCTGAGAAAGTAAAAGTTGTGGTTACATTTTTTTGGTTTCACTAAAAAAGGGTGGGATTTAGTTGCTAGTAGCTTTATTAAATATAAACATTATATATGAAATGATTTGTTTGAACATTATTTTTGATCGATACTCATATTTAAGTAGATGTTCTGTTTTTAATTAAACAGTATTATATATTTATATCTACTGGCCTGATTATTTACGATAAATTTTTATTACGAAAACGTGCACCATTCGGCAGGATTCGAACCTGCAACCCCTATACACACAGGGGGGTACCAACGTTTTAGAGCTCTCGACCACAAATCATTTCAAGCAAATCATCCCAAATTGTCGGTTGTTTATAACCAAGTTTCGTTAATCTTCGCTAATTTCCGTAATATATATATATATATATATATATATATATATATATATATATATATATATATATATATATCGCATCGCTCATTCAGTAAAAATGAATTTGAGCACGCTAGCTATTGGGCGCGTAATATGATATGCGCTAAAAATGACTGCCTTGTTCCACCGAACGCCCCGTGGTCCAGGTGTAGAGTAGCCGACTGGCGCCAATTTGGTCGGGTTTCGAGCCTGGGTTATGTAGCAATCGGAGTCTCACCGTACTGATGAGCTGAGAAACAGATCTGTCTGCGAATGACAATGTATATTTTTTTGTTCTCAGCTTAAATAAAGAATTATCGACATGGCGGACATTTATTTTCTGCTTGGTGAAGTTTTTAAAATCGTATTTTCTATATAGGTCATGTAATAGAGAAGATATTCGCTATGTAGATGATATCTTTTTTTTAGCTGAAAACAAAAAAAAAAAACAAAAAACAAAGTGATAATATATATCAAGAAATTGTACGTTTTCCAATACTTACACCAATGTAGAGGAGGTAAACTCAGATTAATTCGTATCTACCTAAATGCAGACTATGACACGCTCATAATGCATGAAGAAATATTTATCAAATGTAGAAGTCATCCTTCAACAAAACAACATGGAGAACTAAGACACACATACACACTAAATTCAAACGCGCTTAAAAAAAAAAACATAAAAAAACACAATAATAATTTCGCGAGCTATTACGAAAATAGTCATTCTGAATTCGAAAAACAACAAAAAGAACTTGATGACCGGTATCATATTTCTTATCACGAGAAAGTATAATCGCACACAAACGAAATTGAATCAAAATTGTTGAAAAAAAAATTGAAGAAAAATTGATGAAATCAAATTTCTAGAGTCAGTGTAAATAAATTTTCTGGCCAATGATAAGTAAATGATTCTGAAAACTTCAAAAATTTACAAACCAACGAGCAAGCACGCACGCATATGAACATTGTGACCTGCTCACAGACCACTGATATATATATATATATATATATATATATATATATATACATACACAGTGTTTTCAGCTGTCAGAAAGGCAAACAGATTTCGATATGCAAAGTCAGACATTTATTCGTCTGAAGAGTGTCATTTTTGGACTCGAAACACTTATAGCGACACAAATAACATTATGGACACTTAATGTATTATTAATGCATTACCAATGCATTCTTACTTAATGCATTATTATTATTATTATTATTATTATTATTATTATTATTATTATTATTATCATATTTCGATTTCTGCTTTGGTCTCACTACCAACAAAGTCTGCAGGGAGACCTAAGGCAGGTCGTGGCGTGTTGTCATGGCGCCATTTCATGTTTTTCTATCTTCCCTATCATCCCTAGCGTTACATAGATAAAGTTTTCCTTAGTGTGTGGGCTGTACTTAACAAGACAATTTTTTGTATATCTCTTAAGCTTGGGTTTCAAGAGATTCTTTCAATGTGTTGTTTTGTTCCATTTTTTATCATTCCAAGTGCACCTTCTATCACTAGCACAGCTCTTGTTTTCAATTTCCACATTTTTTCTATTTCAATTTCCAGGTCTTTATATTTTGACAGTTTTTCAAATTCCTTGGCTGCTATGTTACAACCTGCTGGACAAGCCATATCAATTAATAGACAAGTTTTCTCTTTTTGGTTTTTAACAATAATGTCTGGCCTTTTGACAATTTTTCTGTCTGTGTAGATGGTGTAATCCCATAGAATGGTTACATTTTCTATTTCTGTAACCGGTGCTGGGTTATGTTCATACCAGTGTTTGTTTACAGATTATCCATAATGTTTGCAAATTGTCCAATGTAAATATTGCCCAACTCTATCGTGGCGATTTTTATATTCATTTGGGGCAAGCACAGAACAACCTGAGATTAGGTGGTCTATTGTTTCTTGGTGTTTATCACAAAACCTGCATTTTGGATCCATATTATTATGCATAATATTTGCCTGAAAGTTTCTAGTGAAAAGACTTTGGTCTTGTGCTGCAAGAATAAAGCCTTCAGTTTCAGACTTTAATCCAGATGCACGTAACCATCGATGAGTATTAACTTTGTCAACATTGGATTTATTGGCACGTTCAGGATATTGGCCATGCAGAGGTTTGTCTTGCCAGCGCTGTTTCATCTGTTCAAGTGCTTTATTTCTGGCTTTCATTTTCATATTTTTTCCGCAAAAGTTGGTTCTTGGCTTGTTTTGCTTTTCTACAGAATCTACTAACTGTAAATCTTGTTTGTATTTATTGCCTTCTTTTATTATTGAATATTTTTCTTTCTTTCTTCATGTTGCTTTACTAATTGTATCATCCAATCCTTTGTTGTTTCTATGTATGTTAGTAAGCCAATAGTTGTTGTCTTGGATGACAGTTCCAGCTGAATAAGACCTCTTCCACCTTATTTACGGGGTATGTATAGACGGTCTATATCAGCCTTTGAAAGATGCATCTTATGCTTAGAAAGAAGATTTCTTGTTTTAGAATCCATTCGCCTGATGTCATTTAGAGTCCAGTTTAAGATGTTGAAACTATATTGGACAACTGGGATTGCAAGGCTATTAATGGCCATAACTCTGTTCTGTGAATTCAATTCAGTTTTTAATATCATTCGTGGCCTTCTATAGTACTCTTTACGCACTATTTCTTTCATTTTTTTATGGTGAATGTTTTCACTATTTATTATTATTATTATTATTATTATTATTATTATATAATCCCGGTGTGGGAATGAAGACAATTTTAGGATGTGGTACAGTGGATATCGACACGGAACAACAAAATCAAGATACCGAGTTCGAGTTCCAGTTGTAGACCTTGCAATTACTTATGCACTAATACCCTTGCGAAATGCATTAAATCGTTTCTTCCCTCCAGTTATGGGTGAAAAAATAGGACAGACTGGGTTCTATAGCCTTGCCTGGCAACTAATCTACCGCAGAATGCAATGACAACTTTTTGCGGGATAATCTTCTTCCCAGTCAGTCATGTCTCTTTTAAACAAGATTACCCAAAGCGTGTCTCACGTATGGCACTTGACTGGCTAAATGTATTGTGCAAAAAGCATGTACTTATAACAATAGCAATAAATCGATACTTTAAACAGAACGTTCACGGCTTCTCATACGTTTTCATCTCTCTCTCTCTCTCTCACTCTATATATATATATATATATAAAGATTCATAAAAATAAATATACATATTGTCCAACGACTATGGCATAGTGTCATAAACGTAGGATAATATATATATATATATATATATATATATATATATATATATAACTATCAGTATTACCCAGCGTTGCTCGGGTGTAATGAAAGCTTTAAAACTAATCCATGGTCCTGGAGCTCAGACTCTTTGGACGTTGGCACGAAAGACTAAAAAGCAATAGTTGTTTCCAGTTAAAGCCAAACCGTAGACTCAAAAAAAAATGAATAGATGTAAGTCAAATTTTGATTTTCTGGTATCGGTGTCACATAAGTTTTTTTCTATGAGTAAATGGTATCATGGCTGAGACTAAGAACTACAATTATACCTACTTAGAGGCAAACCCGAAGCAAAATAAAAGGGCTGAAAAAATACAGACATACAGGCAGATAAACAAACACACACACAAACATCTTGCCTTTATATATATATATATATATTATCGATTTTCTGCACTATTGTAAGAACTGCAACCTTGAAACTTCTGAATATCGTTTCTTATATCTTTTTCTATGAGTGTATCGAATTTGATCAAAATCGGACCACTCCTTCTATAGCCCGATTTTTTCGATTATCGATTTTCGATATTTATCGGGGGTACCACAAAACCAAGCTAAGAACACTCGCAGACACTTTTAGTGCAACCGTGTAAATTTTCAAAAAAATCGGTTCAGCCGTTTCGGAGTCTATAGGTAACGAACACACATACACAGACACACACACAGACTAAGTTCCATTTATAAATAAGTTTAGATTAGATACAGCTCAGTTCATAAATTTAAGCACTGTTTTATTAACAGCTAAATCATAATACTATACATATATACACGCACCTCATATGTATATTTATTAATTTACGACACTATATATATATATATATATATATATATATATAGGTTACAATAGCTAAATTATTGCGATTTTATATTTTTTAATTTCGTGCATATAAGTTGTTTGTTTTTCATTTTGTCGACTATACAGTATATATATATATATACATATATATATATATAAATATATATATATATATATATATGTGTGTGTGAGAAAAAGGAACACCATGTTGCAGTTTCTTCTACCAGAATATGAAAACAGCATGCTGTACTTCTTGGCATTCTTGGTAGTTCCAATACGATCATTTCAGGGTGTTTGAGCATCAATCTGAAGACAGTGCAGATAATTTTGAAAGATTTAGATAATATATCCAGTCAAAAAGATGGAGTTTTGAGTGATCACGATGTTCATTCCCAAATTCAGTTTCCTACAGTGTATCAGACTCAATACGGAGACCTACATCATGTGCCTTGAGAGGGCAGTACTTATCTGAGTGTGACTGCCGGAAGACACTATGTCTGGCTACAAGACTCTGCACTATACCACACAAGCAGACGAAACCAGTCTTGGCTGTCAGACAATTTCTGGGAGCATATTAAGCATTACTTCTGGCGGTCTAACACCCTAGACTGCAGCCTATTTGATTAATGTTAGGCACGGTTGAGCGAGAGCCAACAAAAGTGAAAGCAAGAAATATGGTAGCATTCACCAACTTAAATAAGGATACAGTACTAAAGAGATGCAAGAGATTCCCACATTTCCTGGAGGCCGTGGTACAAGCCAATGGCAATTTTATTGAATAATTTGACTTTTTAGTATTTCAAGATATATTTGCGTAATTTTGATATACCTAGTAAAATGAGATGTCAATATGATTTTCATTTTTACTTAATTTATCCCATAATTTATCCTTCACACCCTGTATTTATATTACCAAGGATACAAACACACACACACACACACACACACACACACACATATATATATATATATATATATATATATATATATACAGTTATGTGCAAAAGTATTAGAACAAGAACTATATTATTTGTTATGAGGCAGCAAAATAAAGTTTAAAATCACCCCTGTCCTAACACTTTTGCACACTACCGGTAGTGTGCAAAAGTATTAGGACAGGAGTGATTTTTCTTAAAAACCTCATTGAAATTCAAATACAGGGTGAAAAGCCCTGTAAATTGCTAATAAATAATGATTACTTAAAACTAGGTGTAAAAGAAATGAATTAAAAAGAAATTACATTTAATTTTTCCTATTTTCTATTAAGTTATTTTGAAATTACTCATTATTCTATTATCCTTGGATATGACTGACTTTTTTCTTATTCCTCCCCTCTCGAATTGAAAAATCTAATGTTACTTTGCAAGACACACTTCGGCAACAAATAAAAGCTGCTTGGCAGGAGATACTATCAGAAACATTGAAGAAGTTTGTGATTTCAATGCCTGACAGAATGAAGGCTGTGATCAAAGCTAAAGGCTATTATACTAAATATAAAACTTATTTTGTAACAAGTATTTTTCTTGTTAAAGCATTTGTTGAGTAAATCAAATAAAATTACTTTAATTAAATTGTTTATTTTCTGTCGATATGCCTCATAAAAGATAAAATATCTCTTGTCCTAACATTTTTGCACAGTACTATATATATATATATATATATATATATATATATATAATGACTTTTTTAGTGAATACTCATATGGGAGTAGAGGTTTCGCTTATTTATTAAACACTATATTTTTTTCGTTTAACGCCCGCCTCAGAATATTTAAAAAATTAAAGAATAATATGCCCTCTCCTGTAGGAATTGAACACGCATCCTTCCTGGGCAGAGGGAAATCGTCTTTACATTTAGCATACGTTAAAGATCACTTTGAAATCTGTCAATGCTGGCTAGAAATGACAGGCCAGCACTAGTCCACTTAAGGCTGCATACACACTATGTATGGTCTGATCAGACACTTGTAAAGACATGTTTTTGTGTGTATGCTTATATACGTCTACACATGCAAATACCTGTAGAAGGAGAAAATATCTCACTAGTCCCATTTAAGTTGAAGGCCGACTGATGACCAGACGTATGATTAGCAGACAGAACTCAAACAAATAGCAAAATCGATAATCGGACTTTGAAAAAGACATGCGTATCATGACAGATCTACAAATGATATGAACATTCACGTAAAAGAGCGTAGAAATTTGGATAAATTACTTTCCGTAATAACATAAGAATAAAAATGAAAAAGAACACGTGAACACAATCATAGAAGGCAACGATATATTAACTGCAATAGAAAATGATGGCATTGCTATTTCCGTCGTTACAAAATGAATGGCGAAATTTCCGGTCTAAACGATGAGCATTTAGCGTCCTTTATTCGATCTGAAATGACGATGTCGTCCATTCTGTAGCCATTATTCGTATAGAATTATGGCAAGCGACGACAAAAAAATTTAGAATCTCACTGGGTGCGAAACTCTCTCAGTATTAACTTACTCTTTTCAATATCTTCTAGTTCTAAACTTTGACTAAAATTCTGCACGAACATGAACTTTTTCCACATCGAAAATACTTGTGTTTTTCGGCGTATAGGGAAATATTAGTAAGCAGTTGATTTTGTAATCGCCGCTTAGATGTGGCAAAAGGCCGAAAGAATGGGGTACCGAGAGAGGATCGAACTCACTAATCAGTTGTATTAGTTTCTACCGAAAAGAAAAACAAAAAACAAAAACTAACTTACTAACCTGGAAGTACCCTAGTGTTTGGAAGCGGCTCAGGAACTGTTAAATATAAGAGACAAAAATGTCTGTTATGCTTAATCATGAGCCGTTCTAAACATCGTATTTTGCCTTTAATTCCAGGTAAAAATAAAGGCAAACTTTCTCCAACATTTGGATAATTTTTTATTAAGTTGGTTCTAAGCTTTCGACTCACATGTGCCATCTTCACAGAGGTTACAGGGACGTTAACATAAATCGTCCACCATCAAAGACGATTTATCTCGTGTTGACATAAAACTTTGCTCAGCAACGACAACAGTCACCAAATAGCAAACGCAGCTCGTAAATTATATATATATATTTATTAGTAATAAATCCGAAAACAAACCGGTTTGGTGGTAAATCCGAATATATCCTATTTTAGATATTAACACTGATCCAGCCAGTGGCTCGGCGTAATTGAATTTATTTATTTACACAGCCGATATTTATTACATAAAAATTCAAAGGTTCTTTTATCGGAAGGGCCATATCGACGGATAAATGTAATCATCCATCTTGTTAGCGAGACCAAACGCTTCTTAGATGAGTGGTTAAATTTGCCTGTTGAAATGGCCCTGCGATATAAGAAACTTGAATTTTTGTAAGTGAGATACATATATATATATATATATATATATATATATATATATATTATATTTGTATGTGTATTTATTATAAAGTATAGATTAGAACATGTAAAAATTTTCATCTACAACAAAGTGTATATTTTGTTTCGACATTGAAAGGACTGTGCCTCATCAGGTAGTGTGAAGGGAGATGGAAAATTTTTTTCGCTATATTGGTAAATTTTGTGCGAGAGGTAACCGAGATAGAGAAAATGAGAAATCAAACTTGGAAGTTGTAGATTAGAATTTGAACAAAAAGAGGAAAGAGAAAAATGGGGGAGAAGAAAGAGATAGATGATTAATGGACATGTTCGAAAATTTAGAGACAGGTTTAACTGTAGAAGATAAGGTATGATACAGTCTCTTATGACCAGGCCTTCGGGTTAAACAAAGAGAAAGAAGTAAGAAGATGTATATGGGGTGGTAAAGATTAGTAGAGGATGGGCTAAGAAGAGATAGGAATTGGTAGTGGATAAACATATCTGTACTTGACAAAATACAAAGGAGGATCTGTAACGTGGTTGATACTGACTTGGCAGACCGGCTGCAACCACTCTCTCACCGGCGTGATGTAGCTTCCCTATGCCTCTTCTACAAGTACTTTCATGGCTTCTGCTCCGATGAGCTTAGATCACTGGTGCCACCTAAGCACGAATTTACACGAGATACTAGATTAGCAACTAGGTCCCACCCTTTTACAGTTAAACAAATAAGATGTAACCGTAAATTCTACTCCAACAGCTTCTTTTCTCGCGCTTCCCGCCTGTGGAACTCCCTTCCACAAGTCTGCTTTCCCGACAGTTACAATCTCCAGGTGTTTAAATGTAGGGTCAATAGACACCTCCTATCACACTAACTCCCAACTATTCTCACAACACTCTCATCTACCCAACCCTCATTCTCGGTATCCTCACCCGCCTATCACCCACCCTCTGTTATTTCCTATATTTAATCAGCCTTTCTCCACGCTACGTAGCCCCCTGCACAGTAGTGGCAGTGACATACCTTGCTCGGGGTGAAACTCTTAAAAAAAAAAAAATTAGTGAAGTATAAGGATGCAAATATTTTTGTATTTAAACTTAATTTTTATATCTAATATATTTTTATATTTAAACTTAATTCAAAATTTAAGCAAAAGGTTTTTAATAGATCACAATTTGTAGTATGAAATAAAGGTAAAATTAGAGGCAAAATATATATAAGGGGAGATATCATACAGTTAAAAGTAAATATCATGGTACTAATATTAATATTATAAAGGTTTATCGTTTCTAGAGATCCTAATTTTAGCATGATTGTAAGGTTAGTTCTTTAATGTGTTTGCAATTTACTGTGGTTTCATGTCTCTGGTTTAGTAATATGTTGCTCTTCATGTATTTAATGATTTCCATTTTTTCTTGTAGACAAAGAAAATATAGTTCCTTTACCGATTTAGATGTTCTAGCCTGTTTGAGGATTTTCCATTTAACTAAATGTGTTTTATTTCTTTTTTTAACTTCCAAAAATAATTAGAAAGTGATGCCATATTTTAACTGAATTTTCCATCTATATTCACTTAACCTGATGAGACTTTTTTTTTAATGTAAAAACAAAAACTATACTCTTTGTAGTAGATGATAATTTGTGCATGGTCTAAACTATAATTTATAATAAACATTCATAGCTCTATTTTTATACTGAGCACTGCTTTAAATTAAGTTTTGAACGTTGTTAATATTTTATTCGTTCCTTATTCACTTGGATATTGTATGTATATATAATTTTTGTATGTAATATATATATATATATATATATATATATATATATATATATATAAATATAAACATATATATATATATATATATATATATTAATAAATAAAATATTGCTTAAATAAAAATAAATCAATAAATATCCACGCCAACTATTATCGGCTCTTCTAAGAAACCCATAAAGATATAGTCTAGCCAACGGATAATTAAAGTTTACAACTGTCTAGAATCAAAGACTCTCATTAATCAACCACTTCAGAAACACCCCAAATAAATTCCAACGGTCATAGACTTATTCCCCTATCTCGCTAAACCCCATCAACACCTCTAACTAAACACTCTTCCCAAAAATACCAACTGTCAACAACATATCACCCTATCACTAAACCCCAGCCAATACCTCTAACATAACTAAATAAATATAAAGGAAAAACTTTCCAGTATTTTACACACCGCCTGATGAGGCATTGAGGCTTCAATGCTGAAACGAACGTACCTTTGTAGCGATTATATGTAGAACATACATGTTCTAAAATATAATTTATAATAAATAATCACAGCTCTATATATTATATATCGAGCAATGTTTTAAATTAATGTTTTGGACATTGTAAGAATTCTTCGTTCTGTATTCACTCTGAGGTATATATATATATATATATATATATATATATATATATATATACTTTTTAGTTATTATACGTTTATTTGTAATATAATACTACTAGTAGTTATATATTAATTTGTATTAAAAGTGTGATTTAACATTTATTTTTATAGCGTCCCATTATCTTTAAAACTAAATTTAATGTTAAATTTCCATGTCATGTTTTTCTAAGAAAGCAGATGAATTACAATTCTAGTTTATACTCTAGATTTCATTAACACGTATTAGCGATGTAGAGAGACCATAGACGCCGGTGTCGATCTAAGATGTTACCTTTAACTACCTTTCTCCTTACACTGTTCATTTTCTTTTCCTTTTTTGCGTTAATGATTTTTCTATATTTTTATTTTTCTTTCTTTCTTTTTTTTGAATGAGCGAGGATATGTTTTCATAGATTACCGTTACAAATATCTATTCTCGATAAGGGCACGTGAGTGTCTGTATGTGATGCTTTTCTGGATGATTTTGAATATTAACTGTTGTATCATTTAGGTCTGAAGAGCAGCAGGTTTTGCCTGCGGAATATATATCACCCATGAAATTGTAGAATATCTAATTTTTTTTCTAAATTATATTATTCTGTTAAATTAGATAAATAAATTTAACATAGGAGTTCTTTTGAGTTTGTCTCTATGGGAATTGACCTGACTTAAATACCAAATATATTACGTTATATATATATATATATATATATATATATATATATATTTCTCTAAATGGAAAGTGGCTCTGACTGTCGCCAATCGGAAGCATTGGCAGGGTTTCGTACCGGGCCTAAACGTAATTTTCCAGTGTCTGAAAGCGCTTATCGAGGGTGGGCGGAGGCTGATCATTTCTGGTCGGGTCGGCGCGGTGACGGAGGTTTGATGTTGAAAGACCCGAAAACCCCTAGTGATCCTCGCGATGACACACTGACGACACCCTCTAGCGCCTCCATTACGGTGCGTATGTTTCAAGAAATTATATATATATATATATATATATATATATATATATATATATCGGAATATATATATATCGCAATATATATATATATATATATATATATATATATATACATATCGCAATCGGAGTCTAACCGTACCGATGAGCTGTGATACAGCGAAACAGATCTGTCTGCGGATGACTATATATATATATATATATATAGGTGTGTGTGTGTGTGTGTGTGTGTGTGTGTGTGTGTGTGTGTGTGTGTGTGTGTGTGCACTAAGCACAAGCATTTATACAAATACTTTTTCTGACTTTAATGAATGCTCAGTGTAATATAACAGAAAAATTAATTTTGAGTATGTATTAATATACATGCATTTATTCTAGGTGTAAATGAGAGTGAAAAAAATTCACCATAAAAAATGAATGAAATAGTGAGTAAAGAGTACTATAGAAGGCTACGACTGATATTAAAAACTGAATTGAATTCTAAGAACAGAATTATGGTCATTAATAGCCTTGCAATCTCAGTTGGCCAATATAGTTTCAACATCTTAAACTGGACTCTAAACGACATCAGGCGAATGGATTCTAAAACAAGAAATCTTCTTTCTAAGCATAAGATGCATCATCGAAAGCTGATGTAGACCGTCTATACATACCCCGTAAATAAGGTGGAAGAGGTCTTTTTCAGCTGGAATTGTCATACATGACAACAACTATTGGCTTACGAATATACATAGAAACAACAAAGGATTGGATGATACAATTAGTAAAGCAACATGAAGAAAGAAAGAAAAATATTCAATAACAAAAGAAGGCAGTAAATACAAACAACATTTACATTTAGCAGATTCTGTGAAAAGCAAGACAGAAGTCAAGAACTAACTAAATTGAAAATAACAATCCTGCCAGTGAGAGTAGGTGCACTTGGAATGATATCAAAAGGAACAAAACAACACACTGAAAGAATCTCTTGAAACCCAAGCTTAAGAGATATACAAAACATTGTCTTGTTAAGTACAGCCCACAAACTAAAGTGAATTTTGTCTATGTGATGCTAGGGATTATAGAGGAGATAGAAAAAATATTAAATGGAGCCATATCAACACACAACGCCCTGCTTTAGGTCTTCTCGAAGATTTGTTAGGTAGTGCGACCATAGCAGAAATCGAAATATGATGAAAAATGACAACATAATAATAATAATAATAATAATAATAATAATAATACAATAATAATAATAAGTAAATACAAACAAGAATTACAGTTAGTAGATTCTGTAGAAAAGCAAAACAGTAGCCAAGAACCAACTATTGCGGCAAAAAATATGAAAATGAAAGGCAAAGATAAAGCTCTTGAAAGGATGAAACAGCGCTGGCAAGACAAACCTCTGCATGGGCAATATCCAGTACGTGCCAATAAATCCAATGTTGACAAAGTTAATACTCATCGATGGTTACGTGCATCTGGATTAAAGTCTGAAACTGAAGGATTTATACTTGCAGCACAAGACCAAAGTCTTTTCACGAGAAACTTTCAGGCAAATATTATGCATAATAATATGGATCCAAAATGCAGGTTTTGTGATAAACACCAAGAAACAATAGACCACCTAATCTCAGGCTGTTCTGTGCTTGCCCCAAACGAATATAAAAATCGCCACGATAGAGTTGGGCAATATTTACATTGGGCAATGTGCAAACATTATGGAAAAGCTGTAAACAAACACTGGTATGAACATCATCCAGCACCGGTTACAGAAATAGAAGATGTAACCATTCTATGGGATTACACCATCTACACAGACAGAAAAATTGAAGCAAACAGGCCAGACATTATTGTTAAAAACCAGAAGGAGAAAACTTGTCTATTAATTGATATGGCTTGTCCAGCGGATTGTAACATATCAATCAAGGAATTTGAAAAACTGTCAAAATATAAAGACCTGGAAATTGAAATAGAAAAAATGTGGAAATTGAAAACAAGAGTTGTGCCAGTGATAGTAGGTGCACTTGGAATGATAAAAAATGGAACAAAACAACACATTGAAAGAATCCCTGGAAACCCCAGCTTAAGAGATATACAAAAAATTGTCTTATTAAGTACAGCCCACACACTAAGGAAAACGTTATCTATGTAATGCTGGGGATGATAGGGAAGATAGAAAAACATGAAATGGAGTCATAACAACACGCCACTACCTGCCTTAGGTCTCCCCGCAGACTTGGTTGGTAGTGAGACCAATGCAGAAATCGAAATATGATGAAAAATGACATCATAATAATAATAGGCAAATATTATACATAATAATGTGAATCCAAAATGCAGATTCTGTGATAAATACCAAGAAACAATAGACCATCTAATCTCAGGATGTTCTGCACTTGCTCCAAATGAATATAAAATCGTCACGATAGAGTGGGGCAATATTTACGTTGGACAATGTGCAAACACTATGGAAAATCTGGAAACAAACACTGGTATGAACATCACCCAGCACCGGTTACAGAAATAGACGTCACCATTCCATTGCTTTACACCATCTACACAGACAGAAAAAATTGAAGCATTTGCTTCAAGCATTTGGCCGGACATTATTGTTAAAACCCAGAAAGAAAAAAACTTGCCTATTAATTGATACGGCTTGTCCAGCGGATTGTAAAATAGCAACCACAGAATTCGAAAAACTATCAAAATCTAAAGACCTGGAAATTGAAACAGAAAAAAATGTGGAAATTGAAAATACGAATCGTGCCAGTGATAGTAGGTGCACTTGAAATGATAAAAAATGGAACAAAACAACACATTGAAAGAATCTCTTGAAACCCAAGCTTAAGAGATATACAAAAAATTGTCTTGTAAGGTACAGCCCACACATTAAGGAGAACTTTGTCTATGTAACGCTAGGGATGATAGGGGAGATAGAAAAACATGAAATGGAGCCATGACGACACACCACAACCTGCCTTAGGTCTTCCCGAAGACTTGGTAGTTAGTGTGACTATAGCTGAAATAGTAATCTGATGAAAGATGACAATATAATAACAATGAACATCGCCCAGCAACGGTTACAGAAGCAGATGATGTCACCATTCTATGGAATAACACCATCTATACAGACAGAGGAATTGAAGCAAATAGGCCGGACATTATTGTTAAAAACCCAAAGGAAAAACTTGCCTATTAATTGATATGACTTGACCTGCGGATTTTAACATAGCAAACAAGGAATTCGAAAAACTTAAAATATAAAGTCCTGGGAATTGAAATAGAAAAAATATGGAAATTGAAAACAAGAATCGTGTCAGTGATAGTAGGTGCACTTGGAATGATAAAAAATTGAACAAAACAACACAATGAAAGCATCCCTGGAAACCCCAGCTTAAGAGATTGACAAAAATTGTCTTTTTAAGTACAGCTCACACACTAAAGAGAACTTTGTCGATGGGGGATAGAAAAACATGAAATGGAGCCGAAATAACACACCACGGCTTGCTTTAGGTCTTTCCGCAGACTTGGTATGTAGAGCGACCATAGCAGAAATCGAAATATCGTGAAAAAGTTAACATAATAATGTAAAAGGTCTATGTCAATTTTATATATATAAAAAAAACATCTTTATATATAAAGACAACGTAACAATCCTCCTCTACGAAACACGAAATAGAAAATGAATCAAGTAATTTGATAGAGATGTACAAAACTTTCTACACAATGGAATCAGGTCAGTAGATTTTAATACAAGTTGACTTTTAAAACCTAGATTTATGTTATGCACAAACAAATGCCCACACACAGATAACCACACACACTCACACTTGCATATAAGAAGGGTTACTGTCTAAATATATAATTTTGATTTTATAGTTATTCGTACTGATTATGTTTTTATTAACGTTTTATTAATTGATTGGAGTCGACGCATTTCATGATTTTTTTGTAGAGACAGACTAGGGTATTGAGAAGGTAGTTAGAAAAAAGTGAATATTCAGACTTACTTTAAAACTTAAAAATTATCTCAGTCTCTTCTACCACATTACACTACAATAGTAACTCTGATTTATAAACACCTTCCTTGTTAACAGATGGGGTAGGACAATTTTCTTTTCTTAACACCATAGAACATAGTGTGATTTATGTGGAAGTGGTCTTGTTTCTGATTGGCTGATTTTTCTTTTTTCTTTTTTGTTTGTGATTGTTTGATGTTTCTTTTTCTTCTTGTTCATTTTTATTTTTTATTTTTATTGTGTAATTGTTCGATTTACTTTCATTTATATTGCTTGTTTTTCTTCAGTGCACGCATTAACTGGTGTTTTTGAATAGTTTTTTTGCTGTGTTAAACTCTTTTGTTTTATTGACCTTTTTTTCTTGCTTTGATTTTTTTCTTAATGTGCTAGTATATTTTCTTGCATGACGTATTTTTTCTGGATCATGGTTTAGAGTTTTTGACTATATTTGTATTTGCGGGTTTTGTGGGTTTATTTTATTTGATCATACTTTTCATTTTGTGGTTCTTGTGTCATTTCGTAATTTTGTTGTGACTGAGTGTTTGTATATATATATTTTCTTATATTTTTATTATTTGTATGTTTTGCTTTTGTTTATTACGTTCTGATTATTTTCGTGATTGAGTATTTGTATAGTTGTATTTGTATTTTTCTTTTTTTAACTTTTTTAAAAATATATTACTTATAATGTTTGTATGTCTGTATTTGTTTGAATTTATCGTTATTTATAATTGGTTGTGCATCAAAATAGTTATTTATTTGCATGTCCTCAATTTCCTCGTTTTTTTGGTTTTGTATTTTACTTTGTTTTTAAAGTTGATTATTCATAGCTTCTCTTCCAGGTATAATATACAAGTTTTTCTATTACTGCTATGTGGTGGTGCTCTTTTTACTATCCCCTATTTAATTTTGGTGGTAATGTTTTTTTTCGGTTCCATATATATTTTGATAGCATTGTGTTGTTTTTGTATTATTCTCTGTTGAATGATGTTTTGTGATTGTTGAATATTTTATTAAATATGTTTATGTTGCCCCTATATAAATCTTTTTGTCTGTATTGCCGTTATTTGTCGCTGTAGCTTTGTAAATTATATTGTTGGTTAGACATTTATTACTAAGTGGGTAGTTGTCCTTCTGACACTTATTTGTTCGTATTGGTCTGTGTTGTTTTATTTGTTTTATTAAGTATTTTCTTTGTTTGGTTATTATTTTTTCCATATTTTCCATGAAGCTCTAGCTGATTTTGACTGTCTTTTTTATGATTTTTTTAATTTTTGATTTTGTATTCTTGGATGTGCGTTGTGGTGCAGTGGATACCGGCTCGGAACGAGAAATCGGAGAGCCTAGTTCGAATTCCAGTTGAAGCCCTTGCATTCACTTGCGCACAAATACCCTTGGGAAAGGTATCAATTCGTCTCTTCCCTTCAGTTATGGGTTAAATAATAGGACAGATTGGGTTCTATAGCCTTGGTCGGCAACCAGTCTAACTCAGAAATTAATGGTGACCTAATTCAAAATTATCTTCAGCCCAGTCAGTCATGTCTCGTTCGAGACATGATCGCCCAAAGTGTGTATAATGTATGGCACTTAACTGACTGATTATTGTTCTAGGCTGGATTGACCAGCGTTTTGATTTATGGTTTTTGTCAGCAATCAAAACTTTTTCCGATTTCCCAGTATTGACTGCGTTCTTTTTTATTAAGTAACGTGTCCCTTCAGTATGTAAGCCGTCAGGGATCCTCAGATTTCTCTATGTTTTTTAGTTTTTAGACGAGTTTGTCATTAACATTCCTCTCCCTCCTTTCTTCTACCGTCAGTTTGTATTAGATTATTAGGTAAGTTGCTGTGTATATTCTTTCTCTTAGAGGAACTCGGCGTACTGTAATGATTAACAAGCTTGTCTTGCTAGATCAATTAAAACAGAATTGCGAGTTCAATCCTCATGGGTGCCTCATACATTCGGCATTGCGGCACATCTAAGCAACGCTTAGAAAATTACTTCCTCACTGGGTGCAACTACATTTTCAGCCTTGGGCCCCAGATAATCTACGTTCGGAAAATCATTTGGAAAACTTGTACAATTAAAATTTAGTAGTGAGTTTGATCCTCACTGGGTGCCCCTCACTTTCGACTTTGTTCCGAATCTAAGTTTTGCTCAGAAAATCTTTTTAGCAATTTTGTCATGCTAGAATCATTACAATTGAGTTGTGATGTCGATCATCATTGGGTACTCATTTTGTCACATCTAAGCTATGCTTCAGAAATCACCATTCTTCTTCTTCTTCTTCTTCTTTATGGGTTGAAACTTAAGGACATTATTTAACCCATAACTGGAGGGAAGAGACGAATTAATACCATTCTCAATGGTATTTGTGAACGCCATAAATTCAACTGAAATTCGAACACCGCTCCCCGATTTGTCGTTCCGAGTCGATATCCACTGCACCACAACGCGCATCCGTCCTTTTTTGTTCTATATCCTAACCTCTGTTCTGCCGTCCAATTACAGGTTGTTTAAGTGGTATTTTCCTCTGTCACTCTCTGTCCCACTTCTGTTAGTATTAAATTTTCTATGTCCTCTTTCCTCGTTATGTGTTCTAGAATGTTAGGTGAGTTTTTCTGACGTTAATTATGAGATTGCTTTTTTTTTCAATTTATCTAAAACTTCAACATTGCTTGCTTTCGTTCGCTTTATGGTATTCTAAGCACCCTTTTGTAGAACAATATTTCTGTTGCTTCTAGTTTCTGTCGCGTTTCATCCGTGTGAGACTTACAGCCATATCACGTTGAATACACCGGTTCTCGCTCGTTAAGCAACGTTGAGCCTTGTCAGTACTTAGATGGGTGACCACTTGGGAATACCAGGTGTTGTAAGCGTTTAGTGACGGGTGTGCGTTGTGGTGCAGTGGATGTCGGCTCGGAAAGAGAAATCGGTGAGCCGAGTTCGAATTCCAGTTGAATACCCTGCACTCCTTTAAGCACTGGTACCCTTGGGAAAGGTATTAATCCATCCATTCTCTCCAGTCATGGGTTAAATAACAAGGGTAGGACTTGGAGACCTTGCCCTTAAAATCAAATCCTAATGAATCTTGATACGCAAAAAGGAAAAATATTACTAGACACAAAAGTTATATAAAAACAACAATAAATTGTTGAAAGAAAAACGTATTACTAGCAATAAATAAATAAAATTTAGTTGGCAATAAATGACCCGCCGGGGTGTTGATATGCCATAAAAACAAAACAACCAAACCAAAATCATCCGTGCGAAGATTCTCCAGTATTCACTGCCATATAGAAGGCCTAATACTGGACAACAATTGGCAAAGTTTGCATTTATTTATTTTTAAAATTTTAAAAATGTTATTTAAGCTAGCATACATTAAAAAAAAAGAAAGAAAACTATCATACTCGCCCTGATGCAATAAATAATGCCTGGCCACTCGTATTTAAGAATATCCGTCAACTAGAAGGATGGATAGCTAATCCCTATTGCAAATGCTTTCTAACAGTTGTAGTTTATACTGCTAATATGCTTAGCAGACCTTAGTTACAGTTTCTGGGAGAGAGTACATTATCTAACGTGATCAACAGTCTAAACAAGACCAGGATAACTTGTGACTTTGAAATAGCAGAACCTTCAAAAACTCCTCAAAGGTAGCCATCTACTAAATTTCACTAACAAGGCTTCAGTCAACCCGTGGTATAGGTTTCGGGCTCTTTCCACAGGTGCTGCACGCTGGAGTCGCCTACTCCGATAACATCAGAAAAATCACCTCCTGGCATGATGAGGTTCGGACTTTATGGTCTGAAAATGATCATTCTGATCCCTCGGCCACACGCATATTAGCCCTAATATACTCACAAATATCAACCATGATCTGTTACTGTCCCCTTGATAAATCTTACTTTCCTTATTCCGAATCTAGGTGCATCGTCAGTGTTGTTACTCCTATGTCACTAGAAGTTTCGGGTCTAAATAAACAACAGACATCTTCGATAGGCGACCCGACCGAATATGATCAGTATTCAGCCCGCACCAAGACTAAAAATTTGCTACTAGATTTAGGACATGCATGATATAAGTTACCCTTGAAAACAGCAACCAATCAAGACTTCACTTAGGCTATTCGATGTTATAGATCGGGTATGCTAGGTTGTACTAAACTTTCTACATTCACACGTACCTTCGATTATAACGCATACGTCTTCATGAAAAACCCGTCAAGTCTTCTTGTTGCTTGCTGGGGGGCCATTTTATCTGCTTAGAAACTACTGTGTCCGGCAAGGTCTGCGTCCACACTGGGTGATGCTGGGTGCTGTGGTTTGTCACCTGATCCACCACCGTCTTACTTGGTATAATACCTATGCGTTATGTGTTTTCATCCCCTGCCCCACATTTCATCTTGGCCTGGTGTATTTTTAGCCCGCTTTGATTCTTGCACGTTAATTTCCTTATTAAAGTGATCAATAGTCGATTTTCGATACTCCCACTCTTTATACTTTCATAATTTACCATTCTGTTATTGTACGACCCGAACGTAACATACATTTGCGGAAAGACTGAGAGTAAAATGACTAGAAAATTATGAATACAACAAGTAAGATGAAGACATTAATTCGAACAGCATCATCATACTTTTTTCTCATTTCGGGTCGAAAGAGATCCAACGCTATGTGCCTTATTTAATGGATATCTATTCTTGGCCACACGCAAAGATTGGATCCTAATAGATCATTAGGCCTCACTACACTATGTATTTAGTCAAACACGTATCCTGACGTCTTTTTCTGATGTCAAAGCGGTGACTCTTATCGTCCAGCCGTTGTCCTAGCGACGAATTAGATATCAACCAATTTGTGTTTAATGTACCGTACGGAATGAAATATGTTGGAAAAACTGTCAAATGTTGCAGTACTGTGCAAAAGTATTAGGACAAGAACCATTTTATCTTTTATGACGCATATTGACAAAAAATAAACAATTTAATTAAAGTAATTTTATTTGATTTACTCAACAAATGCTATAACAAGAAATAATACTTGTTAAAAAATAAATTTCCATATTTAGTATAATAGGCTTCTGCTTTGATTACAGCCTTCATTCAGTCAGGCATTGAAATCACAAGCTTCTTCAATGTATCTAATGGTATCTCCTGCCAAGCAGCTTTTATTTGTTGCTGAAGTGTGTCTTGCAAAGTAACATTAGATTTATCAATTCGAGAGTGGGGAATAAGAAAAAAGTCAGTCGTATCCAAGGATAATAGAATAATGAGTAGTTTCAAAATAACTGGTTTAATAGAAAACAGAAAAAATTAAATATAACTTTTTTAATACATTTTATTTATGTTTTAAATAATCAATATTTATTACCAATTTACTTGGCTCTTCACCCTGTATTTGAATTTCAGTGGGTTTTTTATGAAAATCACTCCTGTCCTAATACTTTTGCACACTACAGATAGTGTGCAAAAGTGTAGGACAGGGATGATTTAATTTTTTTTTATCAACACGAAGAAATTATTAAGATCCAAGTATCAAGTCAGTTACTATGACGTGTCAGTCCAGTTGTCTGTGTTAACTCGGTCACGGAAACCAATAATGATGAGGTCTGGAACCTGAGTCAGGGTTTATGCTCTCGATACGGCACTAGTTATGACGATACTCTCTGGTCGCTAGTCGTGATGGCCTCGTCACAGTAGCTGGTCTTCGAGTCGTCCCTTCCAACGGTGTTCCTCCCTGCCCACGCTGTGAATATTGATCTCAAGGAAGACACGTTGAAAACCTGGTAGCTGTCTCTCTACCACTTCAAACCAGATGGGACACACGTGCACACTTAGGTTGATAAAAAAAGAACGGCACCAAAAAAAAAAAAAAATCGGTGACGCCTGGATAAGATGCAGAAAAGTCTTTATATGCAAAAAAGAAAATAAAGAAAAATGAACAGAAATAAACAGTGGTCGAATTCCTTTTCTTACAACGGAGCGAAAGTTTTTAATATGAGTAATGAGCATCAGGAAGAGACAACTGAAGTTCCTGGGACATGCAATGAGGAAGGAGAGCCTGGAGAACCTGATACTGACTGGACAGATAGAAGGAAGGAGAGACAGAGGAAGGCAGCGGATAACATATTTGCAGGGTCTGATCAGGTGGATGACGGAACGGGGGTTGCCAGGAGCAACAGGAGCAAACATACTAAGAGCCACAAGGGATAGGGAGACGTGGAGATCCATGATCACCTACGTCCTGAAGGGACAGGGCACATAGAAGAAGAAGAATGATTGTTCAGTTCAATCGGAGAATTCATGTTTTTTGACGGTTTCAAAACTAAGTCTTATCAGGGCTTTTCGCCGAAACCTTACGGAAACAGCCTTAGTTGGGTTTGTGGCGGCTGCAATTCGTCTGGTTTTGTTAGCTCGGCGCGGTCATCAATCTTTCTGCTTCTATACATCTTCAGCCAGGACTCTATCGGAGGCGCGTTATTTGACTTTTTCTCTTTTAAGTCGGTCGGCGACAGTTCCTTTACATCTTCAGTCAGGAGTTATCGGAAGCAACCGTCATTGTCTCTGCGGTTGGACCCCTCCGCGTGGCAGCCGTCACTGCCTCTACGACTGGCACCAAAACGGCATGGCTCACGGTTGGGAACCTTACTTCCTCAGTTGTTATATCTCTGGACCGAGAACCGACTGAACTCCAATCCCAACTGCAACTGATTTTGGCCTTCTCGGCACTGGTATTTATACGTGTCCAAAATGTGTACTAGTATGGCTAAGGATGCATTCTAGAAGCTGAGTAGAGTATTAAGTGACAGGAAAATGTCTCTGGAAAGGAAGAAGAGAGTACTGGATTGCTACGCGATGTCTGTCCATTAATAGGGCAGTGAATGCAGGACAATTTCATTAAAGATGAAGGAAACACTTGAATTAACCGATATGTGGTTATACAGACAGATGCTGAGGAAACCATGGACAAAGCACGCGCGCAATGACAAAGTTTTGGAGATGTTGAACATAAAAGGGAAACGATACTTAATATTAGGAAAAGACAGCTGACTTATTTTGGAATGTAATGAGGAAGGGGATCTTGGAGAACATGATGCTCGCAAGACCGCCAGAGGTGAATAGGGACAAGAGAAAGCAACGTATGACATACCTAATGGGGTAGATATTGAATTTAATAATAAGAGAACGGGGTATTGAAAGGGACAAGAGATAGAAAAAAGTCGAGGCCATGATTGCTTACGTTCTGAGGGACAAGGCACACACAAGAAGAATACTCATCTGAGCTGCCAAATTCATTTTTAAAATTTGGTTTTTCTGCTATGACTCCGAAATTTTTTATAGTAAAAAAGCAAAAAACAAACAAACAAACAAACAAACAAAAAAACGATGCTATAAGTGGTTTCAATGTTTTTACATGTCTGCGCTGCTTTGCATCTTATTTGTATATATAAAAATAATCATTAACTCTTTGTGTGACTGTTCCCTATGCACGCCTACATTTTTTAAGCTACACCATTGAAACTTTATAGGGATGCAAATCTACAGGGAAGCTAGGTTGACACATACTTTTTGAGTTTAATTGCAGCAATTTTCCCTTTCGCAATTTTTGGCCAATAGAAACGATTGTTTACATTTGTTCCGTAAAATATCTAAGATCTAAGATGGTTGCTAATTACATTACAGAAATCAAATCACAAGTGTCAAATGCGACTAAAATATTTTTTATTAAAAAATAATGAGCCTTTATATTTAATTTTTAAAACGTTTTAAAAATTCATTTGATCACTAAAATGTGAATATTTTCCCCGTAATTTTGAAACAAAAGAAATATTTAAAAAATATGTTTTTTCAAACAAAAACAAAATATGTAAAGAAAGTTCCAATGGTTAATTTTATTATTTAAGTACATTCTTTTTATATTTAATATTTCATACTTCAGAAAATAAAATAAAACAAAAAAATAAAGCTTTTTTGCTAAATATTTCATGAAGGAGATCAACTGTCTGTAATTCGTGTGGCATTAATGTAACTTTTTCCTCTAAAATTAAAAAAAACATTTTTAACTATTCTTCGAAAATTTCTGAACTGAGGGTGTAATAATTTTATATTTCTAATTTCAGTAAAACAAGTAAATAATTTTTATTTTTATGTTAAATTCATTTAGTCAACAATTTTTTTTAACTATTCTTCGAAAATTTCTGAACTGAGGGTGTAATAATTTTATATTTCTAATTTCAGTAAAACAAGAAAATAATTTTTATTTTTATGTTACATTCATTTAGTCAACAAAAAATGTAAATATTTTCCCCCGTAATTTTGAAACAAAAACAAACGCAATGTTGTTTACAATGTCACACAAAACATCAAATCACGTTTCGCAAAACAAAAGAAAATAGATTTTTTAATGGAATTTTTAAACAATTTTTAAACAACAATTTTTTATATAATTATTTTTTATATAACCGAGTTTTAAAGGAATTTATCCATTTAATATTATAAACAGTATTGCATCACGAGATGTGATGTTTGTGTGAGTATTGTAAACATTGCGTTCCAGTAATTTATCAGGCATCTTCGATTAAAGTAACAGGCCCTCACACTAAGTGTGCTCAGTTTTTGTAGATTTTTCACATGTCTCCTAAAAAAAGAGCTCGGTTTGGGCGTATGACCGCTAAAGCTGCAGCAGTCAGGGTAAAAAGGTATTTTCCTACTACTAAAATGTTCTGAGTTCCACCGGCAACGCCGAACTATGATGCTAGTATTAAATACTTTCATGGCTTCTGCTCAGACGAATTTCACTGATGTCTCCTCAACAGGTGTTTACTCGTGCAACCAGACTGGCATCTGGGTCCCACCCATTCACAGTCAGGTTAGCCAAATGCAGACGACAATCTACTCCTGCAGCTTCTTCTCTCGCACTTCCCGCCTGTGGAACTCGCTCCCGTATTCTTGCTTTCCTGACGGCTACAACCTCCAGAAATTTAAATGCAAAGTCAATACTCATCTACTAACCACTGGACTCTAGCTCTCTCCCCACCCCTGTATTACCCTCCCTTTCTCTCCACCTATGTATCTGTCATCGCACCTGCTTTCTATTGTTCCTTTCTAACTAGTTTGTACTCCTCACTCTTTTCTAATTAATCTTTTTACATTTATGTAGCCCCTGCACATCAGTGGCGTTTCCGCCTTGCTCGGGGTGAAATGATTAAAAAAATATATAAAGCCTGGTTTTGCTTTATATTGACTCATTGTGACTAACAATCTACATCAAGAAAAACTTGCCTCTTTTACACGTCTGAGAGAACCATTTTACCTTCTGTGTGCCTGATACCAACTTTTAGCAGAGTGACTTTTAGCGATTTCCGCTGACATGACATTGGCACACTCTTTCGTGCAAGACCCGTTTTTCCCGCCAAAATTTAAATCTACTATTCATCTGCGCATTGAGTATTACTTTTATATTTGATTTTGTGATTATGTTATATTTTTAGAGAATCTTGATACATTTCACGGAAGAATCGGCAATATTATTGTTCTTGACCTAGCAACTCGGTTTCATTCCCTTTCTCACCACCGTATGTTTGCTTTTCTGTGTTTTATCTACAACTGTTTTCATTGGAAACTGTTTTATGATTTTTTTCTTTTTATTATCTAGACTAAATGACCTTAACAATGAAACTTGATTGGCGGCAAGGTCTCATGATCTTACAGTTGAAAATGAATTTAAAGAAGTATCTAATCATATACAAGTCGTGTACACTACGTATCAAAATTCATATAATTATTATACATCTTCTATGTCATGTATTTTCAGCAGATAGGCCATCATGGTCTTCCACGTCTCCCTATCCCTGGTGGCTCTTAGCACTTTTTGTCCTGTTGCACCTCGCAACCCCCGTTCTGTCATCCACCTGCTCAGGCTCTTCAAATATGTTATCCGCTGCTTTCCTCTGTCTCTTTTCCCTCTATCTGGCCTGTTAGAATCAGGTTCTTCAAGTCCTTCCATCTCATTGCATGTCCCAAGAACTTTAGCTGTCTCTTTCTAATGCTCAGTATTAATTTCCTCCTCGTTTCCTTTCTTTCCAAAACCTCATCGTTGCTCACATGCTCGACCCATGATATCCACAGCATCCTTCTGTATACCCATATTTTAGTTGCTTCAAGTTTTTCCTTCATGTTTGATGATATTGTCCAGCATTCACAGCCATATTAAAGACCTGATATCACATCGCAATCTAGTACTCTCTTCTTTGTTTCTAGTGATAGTTTTCTGTGTCTTAATACTTTACTCAGCTTCTCGAACGCGTCGTTCACCATACCAATTCGCCTTCAGATCTCTGTGTCGCACTTTCCGTCTTCCGTTAGAACACTTCCCAGGGGTTTAAATTTTTGTACCTGTTTGATTTCAGTATCCCGCACATGTATTTGTCAATTCGGGTTGCTCTTTTTTCCTGATGACCATGCATTCGGTTTTCTTGCTGTTTATTTGTAGTCCTTTTTTGTTACTCTCCTCGGTCACGTTTTGTAGAAGGTCTTGTAGTTTTCGTTCTGTCTGCAATCAGCACTGTGTCGTCTGCGTACCTTATGTTGTTCAAATTCTGGCCTCCGATTACAAATGCTGGCATAACATCTAGGGTCCTCAAAATAGTCTCGCTGTGCAATTTGAATATGTCCAGTGAAAAGAAACATCCTTGCCTTACGACCCTTTCTATCTTTGGGATATGCATCATGTTGCTGATATATTGACGCAGATTTTACGCACTTAGAGATATGCAAAATAATTGAACACCATAAGTTATTTTCCGTTCGAGGTAATTTATATATATATAAACAGTAGCTACACTGCTATTTACACATTGTTTTTCAACAATGAATTGAACACAATTGGGTACAGGCGTTTGTTTACATTGTGTATATAACACGTTAGAGTCTGCCTTTCCCCGCCAATAGCATTGGGGTAGATAAATATTCACAGCTCTATATATTATATATCAAGCACTGTTTTAAATTCATGTTTTGGACGTTGTAAGAATTCTTTCTTCGTTCGGTATTCATTCGAATAACCCGCTCCTATATTAAGTTGAGCACTTTTACCATTAAGATAAAAATTGAACATGGATAAAGTTAATTTCGACATTTCGCTGAAAAATATTCCTATCCCAAACAGACAGGAATACTTTCAAAAGCTGGTCCAAAAAACTGAAATCTAATACGAAGGATGAGATGGAAGGATGAGATTGTCAGCAACTCCCTGAAAGTGTCCTTATTGTCAGCAACTCCCTGGCCTTCATCAAAGGCCAGGGAGTTGCTGACAATAAGGACACTTTCGGATTTAAAAACCTAAAACTGCTCCTCTCATAGACAAACTTTATAACTTCGAGAACGACCTGTTCGAGATCTTAAACAAAATTACCTTCCACAAGCACAAAAAACAAATTCCTTAATCACTAGTTAGTAACATAAACAAATCTAATAAGATTTTTGCCAAATCGGACAAAACATCAAATTTCTACAAAATGGATCTCAAAGCTGGGATATAAATTTCTTCAAAGACCTGATTAAGAACAACTTAACTAAAAGATACAGGAAAATCAACACGGAGCAACAAAAGCATATAACAGGATAAACCAAGCAGACAAACAAATTACGTATAAATTAAAAATAAACGACAGAGTCCTCAAAATGACAACAAAGAAGGCATATATGCTCTTAAAAGACCACAAACCGGAATTTTACCGTAAATTACCGACGAGAATAATAAACCCTACAAAATCGGAAATCGGTAGGATTAGCAAAGTAATTTTAGAAAGAACCAACCAGCAAATAAAGAAAAAATTTAAACTAATACAATGGAGGGGTACAATGGACGTTATCAAATGGTTTAAAAACCTTGGGGAGAAAAATAATACCACTTTCTTACAGATCGACATCGTGGATTTTTACCCATCGATTTCTAAGGACCTCTTTAACCTCGCCCTGGAATTCGCCGAATTCTACTCGGACATCACAAAGGATGAAATCAAGATAATCCTGAATTGTAGAAAATCAGTTCTCAGCCACGATAACGAACAGTGGACAAAAAATTCAACGGAGGATTTTGATTTATCTATGGGAACCCTGGATTCTGTAGAATCTTCTGATCTGGTGGGGTTATTCCTGTTGTACAACCTCACTGCGCATAAAGAAATCGATACGAACGATATAGGACTATATAGAGATGACGGACTCATGATAATAAATAAATCTACTGGAGGTATGGTTGATAGAACTAGAAAATTAATTCATAAAGTCTTTAAATTCGTTGGTCTTAACGTAGTGATTAACCCCAATATCAAGCAAGTAGACTTCTTAGACATAACATTAGACTTAGTATGGAACATTTTCCAACCTTACATGAAAAACAATGCAAACCCAATATATATAAACCCCAATTCTAATCACCCACCATCTATTGTCAAACACATCCCATCATCGATAGAACGCCGCATTAACGCAAACTCATCCAGTAAAGAAATATTTGATAAACACAAGGTAATTTACGATAAAATTCTTAAAGATAGTGGATATCAATCATCAAAAATTAGCTTTGTGAAAAAATTCAGGTGTTCAAAAAGCAAAAATAGAAACCGAAAAATTATATAGTATAACCCTCCTTTTAATCAATCAATTAACTTCAAGCGGGGACATAAATTTCTTCAACTAATAGATAAGCATTTCCCCAAAAATAAACCTCTAAATAAAATATTCAATAAAAATACAATTAAACTAAGCTATAGCTGCTCCAATAATATAGAAAAAATAATTAAAGTACATAACAACAAAATATTAAAAGCACACAACAAAAATAACTCCAACACTAATACCAGTCCGGCCCATAATAACAACCTCTGTAACTGTAGAAACCCCAACCAATGCTCCATGACCAATAAATGTCTAACGAAATCCCTGATATATATGTGTTCAATTTCATCCGTGGAGAATCCTAAGAATGAAAAAATGTATATCGGAAACACCATGAACGTATTTACAAAGCGATTTTACAATCACCTCTCATCCTTCAATAACAAAGAAAAACAAAACATGACATCTCTCTCCGAATACTCTTGGAAGTTAAAAGACGAAAATAAAAAGCCTAAAGTTAAATGGAAAATCCTTAAACAAGCAAGAACAGCTAAACCTATAAAGGAACCATGTTTCCTCTGTCTTCAAGAAAAAATTGAGATCCTTAAATATATGAACAGTAACAAGCTTTTAAACCAGAGGCATGAAACCACAGTAAACTGCAAGCACATTAGAGAAATTACAATCATGCTAAAAAAATACTACAATAGCCAGAGCTAGGACCCCATATATATAAAAAAAATTCTACAATAATATCGAATTACTAAATTCTAAAGTAAGGTTTAATATTCATAACAAAATTAGAAATTTTTCTCTAAATAAAATTTAGAATTTCATAGAAATAATCGATTTACTAAATTATAAAGTAAGGTTAATAACCATAAGTAGATTAATTATATATACTGTCCTTAATACACACTAAACTTCAACTATTACCTTCAATACAAACACGCCTATTACCTATCCACCTATTACCTCAAATACAAACATTCTACTTTCCTTCTACATTAAAGTCTACTTATTAAGCACTTATTACCTATGTTTATCTAGTACCTAAATAACTCTGACATTAGAATTTACCTCTTACATTAAATTTTACCACTAACGGTGATATAATTAAAATTTGGAATTTCATAGAAAACATCGGTTTCCTAACTGTGATCTAATTAGGATTTAAAATTTGATTGAAAAAAATCAAACTTCCTGAATCCAAAATTATGATTAAATATACAAATTTAGATTATTTACGAAAATTATTCTGTACTGAATATTCACTAGAGATATATATATATAAAACTTACACTCCCCACACCAAAATTCTAAAGGTCAATCAGCAGTACTTTTCCCTTACCAATAAACCCCCACCACATACACAATTGACTAGTTATAAGAATAGAAATTTAAAATTAAAAATTTAAAAGAAAAAACGGTTTCCAAACAATGACCTAATTAATAATTAAAAATTAAAAATTTAATAGAAAAAATATATTCCCTAAATCCAAAGTTAAGATAAAATATACAAATTTACATTAATTATAAAGGCTCTGGTTAAATAAAATTATCCGCACAAACCACTACCGGCTCTTCTGAGAAATCCATAATTATATAGTCTAGTCACTAGATAATAAAATCTTACAACTGTCTAGAAATCAAAGACTCTCATTAATCAACCACTTAAAAAACACCCTCTGCAAAAATTCCAACTGTCAGAGACTTATTCCGCTATCACTAACCCCCAGCAACATCTCAAACTAAACTAAATAAATGCAAGGAAGGAGGATTTCCATTACTTTACACACCGCCTGATGAGACATTGAAGTTTCAATGTCGAAACGAACGTACCTTTGGAGCGGATATATATAGAATAATTATGTACATGTGTTAAAATATAATTTATATATATGTATATATATTATCCTACGTTTGGAGCCCGACTCAGATTTTCGTGCATGCGCAATCAGCAGGTGCATATTATGAACTGACCGTTTTTCGATTGTAAAGTGTATTTTTAGTAGTAGCGTTGCTCAAGCTCGTTATAAATTAGAAATCTTAGCCCTCATTTTTTCTATAATTAAATGTATAATTTAATTAAATTTATATCGAAACCCCAAAATAGATCAGGAAACTAAAATCTTATGAGTTAAAAAACATAAATAAAAGAGAAAAGACCATATATATATACATATATTTTTAGGGGGCCAATTTGTTGATTGTAGATTAAGCGGAGGTCAGTCGCATTTGTTTTCCTTGTCACGAAGACATCGAAAAAACGTATAATATGTATATTTATTAATATATACTTTATAGCTCTGTTTTATTACATTGAACACTCTTTTATTAGCACCAGATTACTATTTATGTATCGATGGGTACCTGTGTGTATACACATATGCATACTTATTTACAACCATCACTCCATCAATATATATATATATATATATATATATATATATATATACAGTACTGTACAAAAGTATTAGAATTAGAACTATTTCATCTTTTATGAGGCATCAAAATAAAGTTTAAAATCAGCCCTGTTCTAACACTTTTGACACTACCGTTAGTGTGCAAAAGTATTCAGACAGGGGTGATTAACCTAAAAACCTTACTGAAATTCAAATACAGGGTGAAAAACCAAGTAAATTGCTAATAAATATTGATTTTTTAACACTAGGTGTAAAAGAAATGTATTAAAAAGAAGTTAAATTTAATTTTCCTATTTTCTAGTAAACAAGTTATTTTGAAACTACTCATTATTCTTTTATCCTTAGATTTAACTAACTTTTTTTATTCCCCCTTCTCGAATTGATAATGTTACTTTACAATATGTTATAGCGGTGGGAAAATGAGTGATGCCAGGAAAGATAACATTAGATTGCTAAGTATTCTTTGTATTTCATCACGAAGCTCCAGTTTCACAACAGAAGCACCAGATCATATTTGACAGAAATATTTAATGCATGAATAAATGTCGTGGCTTGTACCATGTGGCATCCAGTTGACCGAATGTATAAAAGACAATGTTCGCTTAGCACGGGAGCTGTCATTATCACGGATTTTCGGGAAGTAACACCTACTACTGCGAGAGACTGTAAATATTGTATATACATCTTGGTTGTACCTCTCTGCTAATAAAGTAGTTTATCTACATTTCTCTGTGTATCTTTTCGTTCCCCGATACAACACTTATAGATATCTAAGATCGATTCTAATAGGAAGAATTGACTAACATGACACGAGGTACCAACTTTCATGGTAGCATTTACCTTTTCCAATTCATGTCGGTGGAACAGACCTGTTTTCATGGTGAAATAATAAGGAAATTTTTAAAGAATGTTGGTTAACAAAAAAATATTTGGGATTACAATAAACATCTTTTTCCACATGAGTATTCGGTGAATTAATGGCTTTCACTGGAGATGAAATGATAAAAAATGAACTCATTATTCTGTTTTTAACGTATTCTTTGAAGTGTTTTACGTGTTTCCAAATCATGCAAGATTCTTTTTGCAAGATCCAAGTGTAGCATAATGGGTAGACGCAATGTTTCTGTTTTATATTGCACAATTTAGTCACTTTTCTTTCAAATTGCATTGATTTATGCGGGTGCGATGTGTAAGTCAAAGAAAAAATTTCAAGCAAATAAACGTTGAAAATAACTTTACCACGTTCAATTTTTTACAATACCTAATCAAAAAACACTTATTGTCTGTTTCAGAATTTATCTTTTCTAAAAGCATAACCCGACATGTCAAAATGATTTATTAATATCCAATATTTGATTAAACAAAAAAAAAAAAAAAAAAAAAAAAAACAACTCCCCCGAAGAAAACACCGCAATTCTTTTAAAGATGCACATATAAAAATAAGTATGTTTCTTTATTGCAATTTTTTAAATGAAACTTTCTCCGTGGCACATAGTGGAGGCAAAATAGCAGTTTGGTTTGGAGAATTGGAATTCCAATTGGGTTCATTACATTGACCTACAGATGAAAACATTTGGGAAAATAAATAATTAATCTCTTCTTTCTTCATAGGTATGGGTGAATAGCAAGGGAAAGTAGGGCCTTCAGGCTTGCGTAGAAACCGGTCTAGGAGAAAAAAAAACCCTGTGAATTTCAAACTAGCCTGGTTGATTCTAAAGTCCACCTCACATGTCGTCTAGATGAAAGAAACAGCCACTCATAAGACAAGAAGTTTGCACACATAAGACAACAATCGTCAAGTAAATAACCACGCTTCAAATATTTTGACAAACATAAAAAAAAACAATTATTAATAATAATGGTGACAACGGAGTGATTAGAATGAATCACTTGCTAGTTTGGTTGCTAGCAATGTTGGTTCAATCTCAATGTCGTAAAAAAAAGATGAAAGTAAATCTATCTATATAAAAGGCAATATCTGACTCTGTGTGTGACTGTTCCCTATGTACGCCTACATTTTTTAAGCTACGCCATTCAAAATTTATAGGGATACAAATCTACAGGTAAGCCAGGTCGACACATACCTTTTGAGTTTAAGTTCAGCAATTTTCTCTTTCGCACTTTTTGGCCCATGAAGCCAATTGTTTACATTTGCTCCGTAAAACATCTTAGATTTAAGATGGTTACTAGATTGACAAACTTTCGTTTTAGGACCCGAAGGCTAATATTTCTTCAATTTTTTCAAAAATAGTTTTATTTCCGTGCAAATGTATATGTTGAACTCAAATAAAATATTAGATATTGAAGAAACCTACATTTTTATGTTAACGACCAGAAAAATATCGGACTTTTTCTCGCTCTTTTTGTCAGTCATTACCGGCTTAGTGAGAGTCATTCGCTGCTGAACGATTTTAAGCGTAGGAAGTACATTTAGGCCTATTTTCTTCAAATACAGAAAAGTCTTTGCAGAAATTACGGCGCGATTTTCTTTTTCGGTACTTAATTTCAGAAGAAAGTTGCGTGTATTTTCGTGTATAAAAAGTTATTTGAGTGTATGAAATGTAATTTGCGTGTATTTGTGTAGTAGTTTCTGCAAAGACTTTTCTGTAAATAAAGTAAATAAGCCAAAATTTTCTTTATAGGCCTAAAATCGTTCAGCAGCTGCTAATGGCTGACAAAAAGATCGAGAAGAAATCCGATTTCTTCTGGTCGTTAACATAAAAAGGTAGGTTTCTTCAATATCTAATTGTTGATTTGAGTTCAGCATATACATTTGCACGGAAAGAAGAGTATTTTGGAAAGGGATATTAGCCTTCGGGTCCTAAAACGAAGATTTACTGCAAGATTACGTCACAGAAATCAAATCATACGTGTCAAACGCGACAAAAAAAAAAATGAGCCTTTATATCTAATTTTTATTCCGACGTTTTAAAAATTCATTTGGTCAAAACAAATGTGAATATTTTTCCCCATAATTTTGAAACAAAAAAAAATAAATAAAAAAAAGTGTTTTTTCAAACAAAAACAAAATATGTGAAAAAAAATTGCTAATGGTTAATTTTATTAATAAAGTCTTTTTTTTCAGATTTAATATTTCATACTTCAGAAGATAAAATTGAAAAAAAAATAAAGCTTTTCTTTCGCTAAATATTTCATGCAGGAAATCAACTGTCTGTAATTCATGTGGCATTAATGTAACGTTTTCCTCGAAAATTAAACGTCTATATTTTTAAATATTTTTCGAAAATTTCTGAAATTCATTTAGTCAACAGATAATGTAAATATTTTACCCGGTAATTTTGAAACAATTTAATTTTTTAAGTCTTTTTTTTTCAGATTTAATATTTCATACTTCAGAAAATAAAATTAAAAAAATAAAACTTTTTTTGGCTAAATATTTCATGCAGGAAATCAACTGTCTGTAATTCGTGTGGCATTTATGTAACTTTTTCCTCTAAAATTAAATGTCAACATTTTTAAATATTCTTCGAAAATTTCTTAAATTCATTTAATCAACAAAAATGTAACTATTTTCCCCCGTAAATTTAATACAAAAACAGATCCAATGTTTACAATGTCACAGAAGACATCAACTCACGTTTACGCAAAACAAAAGAAAATAGATTTTTTAATGGAAATTTGAACAATTTTTAAACAACAATTTTCTAAATAATTATTTTTTTATAACTGAGTTTTAAAGTAAAGGGCGACTACAAGCGCTCGGAAATCGCAACACGCTGCATTAATCGTCTAATTAAAAATGTTCTGAGTTGCACGGGCAACGCCGGGTTATGATGCTAGCACTAACTAAAAAGAGACTTTATATAATAAAAACTTTATTTGAAAACTCTCACAGCAGACCTCAAGTGAAATGACTATATAGAATCCATAGCTAAATCCGCTGCTAAGAAGGTTGATACTTCGATAGCTAAATCCGATGCTAAGAAAGTCGATTCCCTGTGTAGTGCCAGGAAGTTGTTTCCGCCTGAATCAATCCTGCATATATATATATATATATATATCCACCATCCGCCCGTGCATTGAATTCTGCTGTCATACCTGGTCGGGTGCTCCTGGTATCCACCTACGTGTCCTTGACATAATCCAACGGATAATCTATAATGTGATAGATTCCGACGTGGCAGATCGGATACAGTCACTTTCTCCCCAGTGCGATGTGGCTTCCCTGTGTCTCTTCTACAAATATATTTCACGGCTTCTGCTTCGATGAACTTAGCTCACTGGTGCCTCCTATATACAAATTTACTCGAGCAATAAGAGTAGCAACTAGGTCCGACTCTTTCACTGTGAAAACAATAAATTGTAAGCGCCAATTTTACTCCATCAGCTTCTTTTCTCGCACTTCCCGCCTGTGGAATTCCCTTCCATTTACTTGTTTACCCGACAGCTATAATATCCAAGAATTAAAATTTAAAGTCAATAGTCATCTAACCTGCATTCTCTCTCATGCTCCTTTCTCTGTCCACTCTACTTTCATCAGTATTCTCATTCTTTTCTTAACCATTTCCTAACACTTTCTCCTAACTTTCTTCTTATGTAATCCCCTGCAAACAGTGGCAGTAAAATGCCTTGCTGAAGGCGATAGTCATCTCCTACCTCACTAACCTGCATCCTCTCTTTCATGCTTCATTTTCCGTCCACTCCATTGTCATCAGTATTCTCATCCTTCTCTTACCCACTTCCTGACACCCCCTATAACTTCTCACTTTTTCTCATAGCTTTTCTCCTATGTAACCCCCTGCAAACAGTGGCAGTATAATGCCTTGCTTGAGGCAATAGTCATCTCCTACCTAACTAACCTGCATCCTCTCTCATGCTTTTTTATCCGTCCATTCAACTCTCATCAATATTCTCATCCTTCTCTTACCCACTTCCTGACAGCCCCTCTAACCTCACTCTTTCTCTTACCTTTCTTCCTATGTAACCCCCTGCAAACAGTGGCAGTATAATGCCTTGCTTGAGTCGATAGTCATCTCCTACCTAACTAACCTGCATCCTCTCTCATGCTTTTTTATCCGTCCATTCAACTCTCATCAATATTCTCATCCTTCTCTTACCCACTTCCTGACAGCCCCTCTAACCTCACTCTTTCTCTTACCTTTCTTCCTATGTAACCCCCTGCAAACAGTGGCAGTATAATGCCTTGCTTGAGTCGATAGTCATCTCCTACCTAACTAACCTGCATCCTCTCTCATGCTTTTTTATCCGTCCATTCAACTCTCATCAATATTCTCATCCTTCTCTTACCCACTTCCTGACAGCCCCTCTAACCTCACTCTTTCTCTTACCTTTCTTCCTATGTAACCCCCTGCAAACAGTGACAGTATAATGCCTTGCTTGAGGCGACAGTCATCTCCTACCTCACTAACCTGCATCCTCTCTCTCATGCTTTTTTATCCGTCCATTCAACTCTCATCAATATTCTCATCCTTCTCTTACCCACTTCCTGACAGCCCCTATAACCTCACTCTTTCTCTTACCTTTCTTCCTATGTAACCCCCTGCAAACAGTGGTATATCGCCTGTTTTGGAGGCGATAGTCATCTCCTACCTCACTAACCCGCATCCTCTCTCTCATGCTTTTATCCGTCCATTCAACTCTCATCAATATTCTCATCCTTCTCTTACCCACTTCCTGACAGCCCCTCTAACCTCACTCTTTCTCTTACCTTTCTTCCCTATGTAACCCCCTGCAAACAGTGGCAGTATAATGCCTTGCTTGAGTCGATAGTCATCTCCTACCTAACTAAACTGCATCCTCTCTCATGCTTTTTTATCCGTCCATTCAACTCTCATCAATATTCTCATCCTTCTCTCTTACCCACTTCCTGGACAGCCCCTAACCTCACTCTTTCTCTTACCTTCTTCCTATGTAACCCCCTGCAAACAGTGGCGGTATAATGCCTTGCTTGAGTCGATAGTCATCTCCTACCTAACTAACCTGCATCCTCTCTCATGCTTTTTTATCCGTCCATTCAACTCGCATCAATATTCTCATCCTTCTCTTACCCACTTCCCGACAGCCCTTATAACCTCACTCTTTCTCTCTTACCTTTCCTATGTAACCCCCTGCAAACAGTGGCAGTATAATGCCTTGCTTGAGGCGATAGTCATCTCCTACCTCACTAACCTGCATCCTCTCTCATGCTTTTTTATCCGTCCATTCAACTCTCATCAATATTCTCATCCTTCTCTTACCCACTTCCTGACAGCCCCTATAACCTCACTCTTCTTACCTTTCTTCCTATAAACCCCCCTGCAAACAGTGGCATAATGCCTTGCTTGAGGCGATAGTCATCTCCTACCACTAACCTGCATCCTCTCTCATGCTTTTTTTATCCGTCCATTCAACTCTCATCAATATTCTCATCCTTCTCTTACCCACTTCCTGACAGCCCCTATAACTCTACTCCTTTCTCTTACCTTTTCTTCCTATGTAAATCCCCACCAGTGGTGGCAGAATGGCTCATTATGGAGTATTAGTCATCCCCTGCCTCCAACTAAAATCTGCATCCTCTCGCGCCTTTTTATCCGTCCATTCAACTCTCATCAATATTCCTCATCCTTCTCTTACCCACTTCCTGACAGCCCCTATAACCTCACTCTTTCTCTTACCTTTCTTCCTATGTAACCCCCTTGCAAACAGCAGCATAATGCCTTGCTTGAGTCGATAGTCATCTCCTACCTAACTAACCTGCATCCTCTCTCTCATGCTTTTTTATCCGTCCATTCAACTCTCATCAATATTCTCATCCTTCTCTTTACCCACTTCCTGACAGCCCCTATAACCTCACTTTTCTCTTACCTTTCTTCCTATGTAACCCCCTGCAAACAGTGGCAGTATAATGCCTTGCTTGAGTCGATAGTCATCTCCTACCTAACTAAACTGCATCCTCTCTCATGCTTTTCTATCCGTCCATTCAACTCTCATCAATATTCTCATCCTTCTCTTACCCACTTCCTGACAGCCCCTATAACCTCACTCTTTCTCTTACCTTTCTTCCTATGTAACCCCCTGCAAACAGTGGCAGTATAATGCCTTGCTTGAGGCGATAGTCATCTCCTACCTCACTAACCTGCATCCTCTCTCATGCTTTTTTATCCGTCCATTCAACTCTCATCAATATTCTCATCCTTCTCTTACCCACTTCCTGACAGCCCCTATAACCTCACTCTTTCTCTTACCTTTCTTCCTATGTAACCCCCTGCAAACAGTGGCAGTATAATGCCTTGCTTGAGGCGATAGTCATCTCCTACCTCACTAACCTGCATCCTCTCTCATGCTTTTTTATCCGTCCATTCAACTCTCATCAATATTCTCATCCTTCTCTTACCCACTTCCTGACAGCCCCTATAACCTCACTCTTTCTCTTACCTTTCTTCCTATGTAACCCCCTGCAAACAGTGGCAGTATAATGCCTTGCTTGAGGCGATAGTCATCTCCTACCTAACTAACCTGCATCCTCTCTCTCATGCTTTTTTATCCGTCCATTCAACTCTCATCAATATTCTCATCCTTCTCTTACCCACTTCCTGACAGCCCCTATAACCTCACTCTTTCTCTTACCTTTCTTCCTATGTAACCCCCTGCAAACAGTGGCAGTATAATGCCTTGCTTGAGGCGACAGTCATCTCCTACCTAACTAAACTGCATCCTCTCTCATGCTTTTTTATCCGTCCATTCAACTCTCATCAATATTCTCATCCTTCTCTTACCCACTTCCTGACAGCCCCTCTAACCTCACTCTTTCTCTTACCTTTCTTCCTATGTAACCCCCTGCAAACAGTGGCAGTATAATGCCTTGCTTGAGTCGATAGTCATCTCCTACCTAACTAACCTGCATCCTCTCTCATGCTTTTTTATCCGTCCATTCAACTCTCATCAATATTCTCATCCTTCTCTTACCCACTTCCTGACAGCCCCTCTAACCTCACTCTTTCTCTTACCTTTCTTCCTATGTAACCCCCTGCAAACAGTGGCAGTATAATGCCTTGCTTGAGTCGATAGTCATCTCCTACCTAACTAACCTGCATCCTCTCTCATGCTTTTTTATCCGTCCATTCAACTCTCATCAATATTCTCATCCTTCTCTTACCCACTTCCTGACAGCCCCTCTAACCTCACTCTTTCTCTTACCTTTCTTCCTATGTAACCCCCTGCAAACAGTGGCAGTATAATGCCTTGCTTGAGTCGATAGTCATCTCCTACCTAACTAACCTGCATCCTCTCTCATGCTTTTTTATCCGTCCATTCAACTCTCATCAATATTCTCATCCTTCTCTTACCCACTTCCTGACAGCCCCTCTAACCTCACTCTTTCTCTTACCTTTCTTCCTATGTAACCCCCTGCAAACAGTGACAGTATAATGCCTTGCTTGTGTCGATAGTCATCTCCTACCTAACTAACCTGCATCCTCTCTCATGCTTTTTATCCGTCCATTCAACTCTCATCAATATTCTCATCCTTCTCTTACCCACTTCTGACAGCCCCTCTAACCTCACTCTTTCTCTTACCTTTCTTCCTATGTAACCCCCTGCAAACAGTGGCAGTATAATGCCTTGCTTGAGGCGACAGTCATCTCCTACCTAGCTAACCTGCATCCTCTCTCATGCTTTTTATCCGTCCATTCAACTCTCATCAATATTCTCATCCTTCTCTTACCCACTTCCTGACAGCCCTCTAACTCACTGCTGCCTTTCTTCCTATGTAACCCCTGCAAACAGTGACAGTATAATGCCTTGCTTGGGGAGCGACAGTCATCTGCCTCACTAACCTGCATCCTCTCTCTCATGCTTTTTATCCGTCCATTCAACTCTCATCAATATTCTCATCCTTCTCATACCCACTTCCTGACAGCCCCTATAACCTCACTCTTTCTCTCTTACCTTTCTTCCTATGTAACCCCCTGCAAACAGTAGCGATATGTCCCCTTTGAGGCGACAGTCATCCTACCTAACTAACCTGCATCCTCTCTCATGCTTTTATCAAATCCATTCAACTCTCATCAATATTCTCATCCTTCTCTTACCCACTTCACAATAAAGCCCCTCTAACCTCCTCTTTCTCTTACCTTCCTATGTAACCCCCTGCAAACAGTGACAGTATAATGCCTTGCTTGAGGCGACAGTCATCTCCTACCTCACTAACCTGCATCCTCTCTCTCATGCTTTTTATCCCGTCCATTCAACTCTCATCAATATTCTCATCCTTCTCTTACCCCTTCCTGACGGCCCTATAACCTCACTCTTTCTCTTACCTTTCTTCCTATGTAACCCCTGCAAACAGTGGCAGTATAATGCCTTGCTTGAGGCGATAGTCATCTCCTACCTCACTAACCTGCATCCTCTCTCTCATGCTTTTTATCCGTCCATTCAACTCTCATCAATATTCTCATCCCTTCTCTTACCCACTTCCTGACAGCCCCTATAACCTCACTCTTTCTCTTACCTTTCTTCCCTGTAACCCCCTGCAAACAGTGGCAGTATAATGCCTTGCTTGAGGCGATAGTCATCTCCTACCTAACTAACCTGCATCCTCTCTCTCATGCTTTTTTATCCGTCCATTCAACTCTCATCAATATTCTCATCCTTCTCTTACCCACTTCCTGACAGCCCCTATAACCTCACTCTTTCTCTTACCTTTCTTCCTATGTAACCCCCTGCAAACAGTGGCAGTATAATGCCTTGCTTGAGGCGACAGTCATCTCCTACCTAACTAACCTGCATCCTCTCTCTCATGCTTTTTTATCCGTCCATTCAACTCTCATCAATATTCTCATCCTTCTCTTACCCACTTCCTGACAGCCCCTCTAACCTCACTCTTTCTCTTACCTTTCTTCCTATCCAACCCCTGCAAACAGTGGCAGTATAATGCCTTGCTTGTGTCGATAGTCATCTCCTACTAACTAACCTGCATCACTCTCTCTCATGCTTTTTATCCGTCCATTCAACTCTCATCAATATTCTCATCCTTCTCTTACCCACTTCCTGACAGCCCCTCTAACCTCACTCTTTCTCTTACCTTTCTTCTATGTAACCCCCTGCAAACAGTGGCAGTATAATGCCTTGCTTGTGTCGATAGTCATCTCCTACCTAACTAACCTGCATCCTCTCTCATGCTTTTATCCGTCCATTCAACTCTCATCAATATTCTCATCCTTCTCTTACCCACTTCCTGACAGCCCTATAACCTCACTCTTTCTCTTACCTTTCTTCCTATGTAACCCCCACCAAACAGTGGCAGTATAATGCCTTGCTTGAGTCAGTCATCTCCTACCTAACTAACCTGCATCCTCTCTCATGCTTTTTATCCGTCCATTCAACTCTCATCAATATTCTCATCCTTCTCTTACCCACTTCCACAACCCCCTCTAACCTCACTCTTTCTCTTACCTTTCTTCCTATGTAACCCCCTGCAAACAGTGGCAGTATAATGCCTTGCTTGAGGCGATAGTCATCTCCTACCTAACTAACCTGCATCCTCTCTCATGCACTTTTATCCGTCCATTCAACTCTCATCAATATTCTCATCCTTCTCACACTTCCTGACAGCCCCTATAACCTCACTCTTTCTCTTACCTTTCTTCCCTGTAACCCCCCTGCAAACAGTATGTGGTATAATGCCTTACTTGAGGCGATAGTCATCTCCTACCTAACTAACCTGCATCCTCTCATGCTTTTTTATCCGTCATTCAACTCTCATCAATATTCTCATCCTTCTCTTACCCACTTCCTGACAGCCTATAACCTCACTCTTTCTCTTACCTTTCTTCCTATGTAACCCCCTGCAAACAGTGGCAGTATAATGCCTTGCTTGAGGCGATAGTCATCTCCTACCCTAACTAACCTGCATCCTCTCTCATGCTTTTTTTTATCCGTCCATTCAACTCTCTCATCAATATTCTCATCCTTCTCTTACCCCACTTCCTGACAGCCCTCTAACCTCACTCTTTCTCTTACCTTTCTTCCTATGTAACCCCCTGCAAACAGTGGCAGTATAATGCCTTGCTTGAGGCGATAGTCATCTCCTACTAACTAACCTGCATCCTCTCTCATGCTTTTTATCCGTCCATTCAACTCTCATCAATATTCTCATCCTTCTCTACTTCCTGACAGCCTAACCTCACTCTTTCTCTTACCTTTCTTCCTATGTAACCCCCTGCACAAACAGTGGCAGTATAATGCCTTGCTTGAGGCGATAGTCATCTCCTACCTAACTAACCTTACCATCCTCTCTCATGCTTTTTTATCCGTCCATTCAACTCTCATCAATATTCTCATCCTTCTCTTACCCACTTCCTGACAGCCCCCACTCTAACCTCACTCTTTCTCTTACCTTTCTTCCTATGTAACCCCCTGCAAACAGTGGCAGTATAATGCCTTGCTTGAGGCGATAGTCATCTCCTACCTAACTAACCTGCATCCTCTCTCATGCTTTTTTATCCGTCCATTAAACTCTCATCAATATTCTCATCCTTCTCTTACCCACTTCCTGACAGCCCCTATAACCTCACTCTTTCTCTTACCTTTCTTCCTATGTAACCCCCTGCAAACGGTGGCAGTATAATGCCTTGCTTGACGATAGTCATCTCCTACCTAACTAACCTGCATCCTCTCTCATGCTTTTCTCCGTCCATTCAACTCTCATCAATATTCTCATCCTTCTCTTACCCACTTCCTGACAGCCCCTATAACCTCACTCTTTCTCTTACCTTTCTTCCTATGTAACCCCCTGCAAACAGTGGCAGTATAATGCCTTGCTTGAGGCGATAGTCATCTACCTAACTAACCTGCATCCTCTCATGCTTTTTTATCGTCCATTCAACTCTCATCAATATTCTCATCCTTCTCTTACCCACTTCCTGACAGCCCCCTCTAACCTCACTCTTTCTCTTACCTTTCTTCCTATGTAACCCCCTGCAAACAGTGGCAGTATAATGCCTTGCTTGAGGCGATAGTCATCTCCTACCTAACTAACCTGCATCCTCTCTCGTGCTTTTTATCCGTCCATTCAACTCTCATCAATATTCTCATCCTTCTCTTACCCACTTCCCTGACAGCCCCTCTAACCTCACTGCTTTCTCTTACCTTTCTTCCTATGTAACCCCCTGCAAACAGTGGCAGTATAATGCCTTGCGCTTGAGGCGATAGTCATCTCCTACCTAACTAACCTGCGTCCTCTCTCTCATGCTTTTATCCGTCCATTCAGCTCTCTATCCATTATTCTCATCCTTCTCTTACCCACTTCCTGACAGCCCCTATAACCTCACTCTTTCTCTTACCTTTCTTCCTATGTAACCCCCTGCAAACAGTGGCAGTATAATGCCTTGCTTGAGGCGATAGTCATCTCCTACCCATAACTAACCTGCATCCTCTCTCATGCTTTTTTATCCGTCCATTCAACTCTCATCAATATTCTCATCCTTCTCTTACCCACTTCCTGGCCAAGCCCCTCTAACCTCACTCTTTCTCTTACCTTTCTTCCTATGTAACCCCCTGCAAACAGTGGCAGTATAATGCCTTGCTTGAGGCGATGGTGCTAACTAACCTGCATCCTCTCTCATGCTTTTTTATCCGTCCATTCAACTCTCATCAATATTCTCATCACCCACTTCCCTGGCCTATAACCTCACTCTTTCTCTTACCTTTCTTCCTATGTAACCCCCTGCAAACAGTGGCAGTATAATGCCTTGCTTGAGGCGATAGTATACCTGCCTAACTAACCTGCATCCTCTCTCATGCTTTTTATCCGTCCATTCAACTCTCATCAATATTCTCATCCTTCTCTTACCCACTTCTGGGCAACCCCTATAACCTCACTCTTTCTCTTACCTTTCTTCCTATGTAACCCCCACCCAAACAGTGGCAGTATAATGCCTTGCTTCAGGCGATAGTCATCTCCTACCTAACTAACCTGCATCCTCTCTCATGCTTTTTTATCCGTCCATTCAACTCTCATCAATATTCTCATCCTTCTCTTACCCACTTCCTGACAGCCCCTCCCTCATCTTTTCTCTTGCTTTCTTCCTATGTAACCCCTGCAAACAGTGGCAGTATAATGCCTTGCTTGAGGCGATAGTCATCTCTCTCCTACCTAACTAACCTGCATCCTCTCTCTCATGCTTTTATCAGTCCATTCAACTCTCATCAATATTCTCATCCTTCTCTTACCCACTTCCTGACAGCCCCTATAACCTCACTCTTTCTCTTACCTTTCTTCCTATGTAACCCCTGCAAACAGTGGCAGTATAATGCCTTGCTTGAGGCGATAGTCATCTCCTACCTAACTAACCTGCATCCTCTCTCATGCTTTTTATCCGTCCATTCAACTCTCATCAATATTCTCATCCTTCTCTTACCCACTTCCTGACAGCCCCTCTAACCTCACTCTTTCTCTTACCTTTCTTCCTATGTAACCCCCTGCAAACAGTGAGTATAATGCCTTGCTTCAGGCATTAGTCATCTACCTAAACAACATAATATCTCTCCATGCTTTTTTATCCGTCCATTCAACTCTCATCGTATTTCTCTCATCCTTCTCTTACCCACTTCCTGACAGCCCCTCTAACCTCACTCTTTCTCTTACCTTTCTTCCTATGTAACCCCCTGCAAACAGTGGTATATTGCTTGAGGCGATAGTCATCTCTCCTACCTCACTAACCTGCATCCTCTCTCATGCTTTTATCCATCCATTCAACTCTCATCAATATTCTCATCCTTCTCTTACCACTTCACAGTGATGCCTATAACTCATCTTCCTGTACCTTTCTTCCATGGCATTGCAAACAGTGCAGTGCATGTGCCTTACTTACAGAGGCAGGTAGTCATCTCCCTGCCTGGCTTCAACTGCTCCTCTCTCTCCATGCTTTTTGCATCGTCCATTCAACCTCTCATGTAACCTCATCCTTCTTACCACTTTGTTGTCCTCTAACCTCATCTTTCTCTTACCTTTCTTCCCTGTAACCCCCTGCAAACAGTGGCAGTATAATGCCTTGCTTCAGGCGATAGTCATCTCCTACCTAACTAACCTGCATCCTCTCTCATGCTTTTTTTATCCATCCAAATTCAACTCTCATCAATATTCTCATCCTTCTCTTCCCACTTTACAGCCCCTATAACCTCACTCTTTCTCTTACCTTTCTTCCTATGTAACCCCCTGCAAACAGTGGCAGTATAATGCCTTGCTTCAGCAGGCGATAGTCATCTCCTACTAACTAACCTGCATCCTCTCTCATGCTTTTTTATCCATCCATTCAACTCTCATCAATATTCTCACATCCTTCTCTTACCACTTCCTGACAGCCCCTATAACCTCACTTTCTCTTACCTTTCTTCCTATGTAACCCCCTGCAAACAGTGGCAGTATAATGCCTTGCTTGAGGCGATAGTCATCTCCTACCTAACTAACCTGCATCCTCTCTCTCATGCTTTTTTTATCCGTCCATTCAACTCTCATCAATATTCTCATCCTTCTCTTACCCACTTCCTGACAGCCCCTCTAACCTCACTCTTTCTCTTGCTTTCTTCACAACCTGCAAACAGTGGCAGTATAATGCCTTGCTTCAGGCGATAGTCATCTCCTACCTCACTAACCTGCATCCTCTCTCATGCTTTTTTATCCATCCATTCAACTCTCATCAATATTCTCATCCTTCTCTTACCCACTTCCTGACAGCCCTATAACCTCACTCTTTCTCTTACCTTTCTTCCTATGCCAACCTGCAAACAGTGGCAGTATAATGCCTTGCTTCAGGCGATAGTCATCTCCTACCTAACTAACCTGCATCCTCTCTCTCATGCTTTTTTATCCGTCCATTCAACTCTCCACAATATTCTCCTCCTTCTCTTACCCACTTCCTGACAGCCCCTATAACCTCACTCTTTCTTCCTATGTAACCCCTGCAAACAGTATATATTCTGCCTTGCTTGAGGCAGTAGTCATCCTACTAACTAACCTGCATCCTCTCTCTCTGTGCTTTTATCCGTCCATTCAACTCTCATCAATATTCTCATCCTTCTCTTACCCACTTCCTGACAGCCCCTATAACCTCACTCTTTCTCTTACCTTTCTTCCTATGTAAACCCCTGCAAACAGTGGCAGTATAATGCCTTGCTTCAGGCGATAGTCATCTCCTACCTAACTAACCTGCATCCTCTCATGCTTTTTATCCGTCCATTCAACTCTCATCAATATTCTCATCCTTCTCTTACCCACTTCCCTGACAGCCCCCTCTAACCTCACTCTTTCTCTTACCTTTCTTCCTATGTAACCCCCTGCAAACAGTGGCAGTATAAGCACGCTTCAGGCGATAGTCATCTCCTACCTAACTAACCTGCATCCTCTCATGCTTTTTATCCATCCATTCAACTCTCATCAATATTCTCATCCTTCTCTTACCCACTTCCTGACAGCCCCTATAACCTCACTCTTTCTCTTACCTTTCTTCCTATGTAACCCCCTGCAAACAGTGGCAGTATAATGCCTTGCTTCAGGCGATAGTCATCTCCACCTCACTAACCTGCATCCTCTCTGTGCTTTTTTATCCATCCATTCAACTCTCATCAATATTCTCATCCCTTCTCTTCCCACTTCCTGACAGCCTCTAACCTCACTCTTTCTCTTACCTTTCTTCCTATGTAACCCTGCAACGACAGTGGCAGTACAATGACTTCTGCCTTGCTTCAGGCGATAGTCATCTCTACCCTTCTGGCGCCTGCATCTCCCCTCTGTGCTTTTATCCGTCCATTCAACTCTCTCATCATGTTCTCACTTCTTCTATCTTACCCATTTCACCAGGCAGCCCTAACAACCTCATCTTTCTTACCTTTCCTTTGTAACCCCCAAACAGTGGCAGTATAATGCCTTGCTTCAGGCGATAGTCATCTCCTACCTAACTAACCTGCATCCTCTCTGCTTTTTCAATCCCATTCAACTCTCATCAATAAACAAACTCTCTTCTCTACCCACTTCCTGACAGCCCTATAACCTCCTTCTTTCTCTTACCTTTCTTCCTATGGCCCCCTACCCAAGCAATGGCAGTATAATGCCTTGCTTGGGGCAAGTAGTCATCTCCTACTGTCTAACCTGCATCCTCTCTCAGCACTTTTTATCCAAAGTATTCCAACTCTCATCAATATTCTCATCCTTCTCTTACCACTTCCTGACAGCCCCTATAACCTCACTCTTTCTCTTACCTTTCTTCCTATACATACCCCCTGCAAACAGTGGCAGAGTATAATGCCTTGCTTGAGGCGATAGTCATCTCCACCTAACTGTATACCACATCCTCTCTCATGCTTTTTTATCCGTCCATTCAACTCTCATCAATATTCTCATCCTTCTCTTACCCACTTCCTGACAAGCTTCCCTCTCAACACTACTCTTTCTCTTACCTTTCTTTCCTATGTAACCCCCTGCAAACAGTGGCAGTATAATGTGCCACTTAGGCAGTAAGTGCATCTCTACCTAACTAACCTGCATCCTCTCTCATGCTTTTTATCCGTCCATTCAACTCTCATCAATATTCTCATCCTTCTCTTGCCACTTCCTGACAACATAACCTCACTCTTTCTACACCTTTCTTCCTATGTAACCCCCCACCTGCCAAACAGTGGCAGTATAATGCCTTGCTTGAGGCGATAGTCATCTCCTACCTAACTAACCTGCATCCTCCTCTCACGTAGCACTGTCGTCCATTCAACTCACCATCCAATATTCCTGTCCTTCTCTTCCCACCCTTCCTGACAGCCCCTCTAACCTCACTCTTTCTCTTACCTTTCTTCCTATGTAACCCCCTGCAAACAGTGGCAGTATAATGCCTTGCTTGAGGCGATAGTCATCTCCTACCTAACTAACCTGCCATCCTCTCCATGCTTTTTTATCCGTCAACAACTCTACCATCAATATTCTCATTCTTCTCTTACCCACTTCCTGACAGCCCCTATAACCTCACTCTTTCTCTTGCCTTCTTCCTATGTAACCCCCTGCCATTGGTGACAGTACCAATGCTTGCTTGAGGACAGAAGTAGTCATCTCCTACCTAACTAACCTGCATCTCTCTCTTTTTATCATCCCATTCAACTCTCATCAATATTCTCATCCTTCTCTTACCCACTTCCTGACAGCCCCTATAACCTCACTCTTTCCTCTTACTTTCTTCCTATGTAACCCCCTGCAAACAGTGGCAGTATAATGCCTTGCTTGAGGCAGTAAGTCATCTCCTACCTAACTAACCTGCACATCCTCTCTCATGCTTTTTTATCCGTCCATTCAACTCTCATCAATATTCTCATCCTTCTCTTACCACTTCACAGCGTTTATCAACCTCACTCTTTCTCTTACCTTTCTTCCTATGTAACCCCCTGCAAACAGTGGCAGTATAATGCCTTGCTTGAGACGATAGTCATCTCCTACCTAACTAACCTGCATCCTCTCTCATGCTTTTTTATCCGTCCATTCCAACTCTCGTATTCTCATCCTTCTCTTACCCACTTCCTGACAGCCCCTCTAACCTCACTCTTTCTCTTACCTTTCTTCCTATGTAACCCCCTGCAAACAGTGGCAGTATAATGCCTTGCTTGGGGCGATAGTCATCTCCTACCTAACTAACCTGCATCCTCTCTCATGCTTTTGTCAATCCATTCAACTCCTCATCAATATTCTATCCTTCTCTTGCTACGGCAGCCTATAACCTCACTCTTCTTTCCTTTCTTCCTATGTATTTCACAAACAGTGGCAGTATAATGCCTTGCTTGAGGCGATAGTCATCTCCTACTAACTAACCTGCATCCTCTCTCATTGCTTTTTTATCCGTCCATTCAACTCTCATCAATATTCTCATCCTTCTCACACCCACTTCCCTAGCCCCTCTAACCTCACTCTTTTGCCTTTTCTCTGCCACCTTTCTTCCTATGTAACCCCCTGCAAACAGTAGCAGTACTAATGCCTTGCTTGAGGCGATAGTCATCTCCTACCTAACTAACCTGCATCCTCTCTCTCATGCTTTTTTATCCGTCCATTCAACTCTCATGTCGTATTCTCCATCCTTCTCTTACCCACTTCCTGACAGCAGCCCCTATAACCTCACTCCTTTCTCTTACCTTTCTTCCTATGTAACCCCCTGCAAACAGTGGCAGTATAATGCCTTGCTTGAGGCGATAGTCATCTCCTACCTAACTAACCTGCATCCTCTCTCATGCTTTTTATCCGTCCATTCAACTCTCATCAATATTCTCATCCTTCTCTTACCCACTTCCTGACAGCCCCTATAACCTCACTCTTTCTCTTACCTTTCTTCCTATGTAACCCCCTGCAAACAGTGGCAGTATAATGCCTTGCTTCAGGCGATAGTCATCTCCTACCTAACTAACCTGCATCCACTCATGCTTTTTTATCCGTCCATTCAACTCTCATCCAATATTCTCATCCTTCCTGTGCCCTTCCTGACAGCCCTCTAACCTCCTCTTTCTCTTACCTTTCTTCCTATGCTCCCCTGCAAACAGTGGCAGTATAATGCCTTGCTTGAGTGATAGTGTCTCCTACCTAACTATTGCATCCTCTCTCTCATGTATTTTTTTATCCGTCCATTCAACTCTCATCAATATTCTCATCCTTCTCTTGCCACTTCCTGACAGCCCCTATAACCTCACTCTTTCTCTTACCTTTCTTCCTATGTAACCCCCTGCAAACAGTGGCAGTATAATGCCTTGCTTGAGGCGATAGTCATCTCTACCTAACTAACCTGCATCCTCTCTCATGCTTTTTTATCCGTCCATTCAACTCTCATCAATATTCTCATCCTTCTCTTACCCACTTCCTGACAGCCCCTCTAACCTCACTCTTTCTCTTACCTTTCTTCTAATAGCAACCCCCTGCAAACAGTGGCAGTATAATGCCTTGCTTCAGGCAGCTCAGTCATCCTCCCTAATATGCATCCATCTCTCATGCTTTTTTATCCGTCCGACTAGCTCTCATCAATATTCTCATCCTTCTCTTACCCACTTCCCTGACAGCCCCTCTAACCTCACTCTTTCTCTTACCTTTCTTCCTATGTAACCCCCTGCAAACAGTGGCAGTATAATGCCTTGCTTGAGGCGATAGTCATCTCCTGCCTCACTAACCTGCATCCTCTCTCATGCTTTTTTATCCATCCATTCAACTCTCATCAATATTCTCATCCTTCTCTGCCCACTTCCTGACAGCCCCTATAACCTTTACTCTTTCTCTTACCTTTCTTCCTATGTAACCCCCTGCAAACAGTTGCAGTATAATGCCTTGCTTGAGGCGATAGTCATCTGCTACCTAACTAGCTTGCCATCCTCTATTCTCATGCTTTTTTATCCGTCCATTCAACTCTCATCAACATTTCTCATCTCTTCTCTTACCCGCCTTCCTGACAGCCCCTCTAACCTCACTCTTTCTCTTACCTTCTTCCTATGTAACCCCCTGCAAACAGTGGCAGTATAATGCCTTGCCTTCAGGCGATAGTCATCTCCTACCTAACTAACCTGCATCCTCTCTCATGCTTTTTTATCCATCCATTCAACTCTCATCAATATTCTCATCCTTCTCTTACCCACTTATGACAGCCCTATAACCTCACTCTTTCTCTTACCTTTCTTCCTATGTAAACACAAAAGCAGTGGCAACAGTACTGTGCCTTGCTTCAGGCATTAGTCATCTCTACCTAACTAGCACCCGTCTCTCTCATGCTTTTTTATCCATCCATTCAACTCTCATCAATATTCTCATCCTTCTCTTACCCACTTCCTGACAGCCCCTATAACCTCACTCTTTCTCTTACCTTTCTTCCTATGTAACCCACCCAAACAGTGGCAGTATAATGCCTTGCTTGAGGCGATAATCATCTCCACCTAACTAACCTGCATCCTCTCTCTCATGCTTTTTATCCGTCCATTCAACTCTCATCAATATTCTCATCCTTCTCTTACCCAACTACAATGACCTCTAACTCACTCTTTCTCTTACCTTTCTTCTGTAACCCCCTGCAAACAGTGGCAGTATAATGCCTTGCTTCAGGCGATAGTCATCTCCTACCTCACTAACCTGCATATCTCCAGCCTTTTTATCCATCCATTCAACTCTCATCAATATTCTCATCTTCTCTTACCCACTTCCTGACAGCCCCTATAACCTCACTCTTTCTCTTACCTTTCTTCCTATGTAACCCCCTGCAAACAGTGGCAGTATAATGCCTTGCTTCAGGCGATAGTCATCTCCTACCTAACTAACCACCATCCTCTCTCTCATGCTTTTTTATCCGTCCATTCAACTTTCATCAATATTCTCATCCTTCTCTTACCCACTTCCTGACAGCCCCTATAACCTCACTCTTTCTCTTACCTTTCTTCCTATGTAACCCCCTGCAAACAGTGGCAGTATAATGCCTTGCTTCAGGCGATAGTCATCTCCTACCTAACTAACCTGCATCCTCTCTCTCATGCTTTTTTATCCGTCCATTCAACTCTCATCAATATTCTCATCCTTCTCTTACCCACTTCCTGACAGCCCCTATAACCTCACTCTTTCTCTTACCTTTCTTCCTATGTAACCCCCTGCAAACAGTGGCAGTATAATGCCTTGCTTCAGGCGATAGTCATCTCCTACCTAACTAACCTGCATCCTCTCTCATGCTTTTTTATCCGTCCATTCAACTCTCATCAATATTCTCATCCTTCTCTTACCCACTTCCTGACAGCCCCTCTAACCTCACTCTTTCTCTTACCTTTCTTCCTATGTAACCCCCTGCAAACAGTGGCAGTATAATGCCTTGCTTCAGGCGATAGTCATCTCCTACCTCACTAACCTGCATCCTCTCTCATGCTTTTTTATCCATCCATTCAACTCTCATCAATATTCTCATCCTTCTCTTACCCACTTCCTGACAGCCCCTATAACCTCACTCTTTCTCTTACCTTTCTTCCTATGTAACCCCCTGCAAACAGTGGCAGTATAATGCCTTGCTTCAGGCGATAGTCATCTCCTACCTAACTAACCTGCATCCTCTCTCTCATGCTTTTTTATCCGTCCATTCAACTCTCATCAATATTCTCATCCTTCTCTTACCCACTTCCTGACAGCCCCTATAACCTCACTCTTTCTCTTACCTTTCTTCCTATGTAACCCCCTGCAAACAGTGGCAGTATAATGCCTTGCTTCAGGCGATAGTCATCTCCTACCTAACTAACCTGCATCCTCTCTCATGCTTTTTTATCCGTCCATTCAACTCTTATCAATATTCTCATCCTTCCCTTCTCTGCCCGCTACAATAGCCCTCTAACCTCACTCTTTCTCCCACCTTTCTTCCTATACTCCCCCTGCAAACAGTGGCAGTACGTGCCTTGCTTCAGGCGATAGTCATCTCCTACCTCACTAACCTGCATCCTCTCTCATGCTTTTATCCATCCATTCAACTCATCAATATTCTCCATCCTTCTCTTACCCACTTCCTGACAGCCCCTCTAACCTCACTCTTCTTTGCTGTCCCTATACCTTTACCCAAGCAGTGGCAGTATAATGCCTTGCTTCAGGCGATAGTCATCTCCTACTACTAACCTGCATCCTCTCTCATGGCATATCCCATCCATTCAACTCTCATCAATATTCTCATCCTTCTCTTGCCACATACCTGACAGCCCCTATAACCTCACTCTTTCTCTTACCTTTCTTCCTATGTAACCCCCTGCAAACAGTGGCAGTATAATGCCTTGCTTCAGGCGATAGTCATCTACTAACTAACTGTCCTCTCTCTCATGCTTTTTATCCGTCCATTCAACTCTCATCAATATTCTCATCCTTCTCTTACCCACTTCCTGACAGCCTATAACCTCACTCTTTCTCTTACCTTTCTTCCTATGTATTTCCCCACGACAGTGGCAGTATAATGCCTTGCTTCAGGCGATAATCCTCCTACCTAACTAACCTGCATCCTCTCTCTCATGCTTTTTTATCCGTCCATTCAACTCTCATCAATATTCTCATCCTTCTCTTACCCACTATGACAGCGCCTATAGCCTCACTCTTTCTCCTTGCCTTTCTTCCCTATGTAGCCCCCTGCAAACAGTGGCAGTATAATGCCTGCTTCAGGCAGTAGTCATCTCTAACTAACCTGCATTCTCCTCTCTCATGCTTTTTTATCCGTCCATTCAACTCATCAATATTCTCATCCTTCTCTTACCCACTTCCTGACAGCCCCTCTAACCTCACTCTTTCTCTTACCTTTCTTCCTATGTAACCCCCTGCAAACAGTGGCAGTATAATCACTTGCTTCAGGCGATAGTCATCTCCTACCTAACTAACCTGCATCCTCTCTCATGCTTTTTATCCGTCCATTCAACTCTCATCCAGCTATTCTCATCCTTCTCTTACCCACTTCCCCAAGGCAGCCCTCGCCTCTGCTCTTTCACCTTTTCTTCCTATGTAACCCCCTGCAAACAGTGGCAGTATAATGACTTGCTTGAGTCGATAGTCATCTCCTACCTCGCTAACCTGCATCCTCTCTCTCATGCTTTTATCTTATTAATGTCTCTCAATATTCTCATCCTTCTCTTGCCCACTTCTGACAACCCCTATAACCTCCTCTTTCTCTTACCTTTCTTCCTATATACCTTTACAAAACAGTGACGAGTATAATGCCTTGCTTGGTGATAGTCATCTCCCTACTAACTAACCTGCATCACCTCTCCCTCTTCTCATGCTTTTTATCCGTCCATTCAGCTCTCATCAATATTCTCATCTCCTTCTCTTACCCACTTCCTGACAGCCCCTCTAACCTCACTCTTTCTCTTACCTTTCTTCCTATGCAACTGCAAACAGTGGCAGTATAATGACTTGCTTGAGTCGATAGTCATCTCCTACCTCGCTAACCTGCATCCTCTCTCTCATGTCTTTCTTTTTATCCGTCCATTCAACTCTCATCAATATTCTCATCCTTCTCTTACCCACTTCCTGACAGCCCCTATAACCTCACTCTTTCTCTTACCTTTCTTCCTATGTAACCCCCTGCAACAGTGACAGTATAATGCCTTGCTTGAGGCGATAGTCATCTCTACTAACTAAGCACCATCCTCTCTCTCTGTGCTTTTTTATCTCGTCCATGTCAACTCTCATCAATATTCTCATCCTTCTCTTACCCACTTCCTGACAGCCCCTCTAACCTCACTCTTTCTCCTTCCTTTCTTCCTATGTAACCCCCTTTCCTGAAAACGTGGCAGTATAATGCCTTGCTTGAGTCGATAGTCATCTCCTACCTCGCTAACCTGCATCCTCTCTCTCATGCTTTTTTTATCCGTCCATTCAACTCTCATCAATATTCTCATCCTTCTCCACCCACTTCCTGACAGCCCTATAACTTTCCACTCTTTCTCTTACCTTTCTTCCTATGTAACCCCCTACACACAACTGACAGTATAATGCCTTGCTTGAGGCGATAGTCATCTCCTACCTAACCTTTGCATCCTCTCTCATGCTTTTTCCCATCGTCATTCAACTCTCATCAATATTCTCATCCTTCTTTTGCCCCACAGGCAGCCCCTATAACCTCACTCTTTCTCTTACCTTTCTTCCTATGTAACCCGCAAAACAGTGGCAGTATAATGCTGCACTTCAGGCAGTAGTCATCTCCTACCTAACTAACCTGCATCCTCTCTCTCTGTGCTTTTTATCCGTCCATTCAACTCTCATCAATATTCTCATCCTTCCTCTTCCCACTTCCTGACAGCCCCTATAACCTCCTCCTTTCTCTTACCTTTCTTCCTATGTAACCCCCTGCAAACAGTGGCAGTATAATGCCTTGCTTCAGGCGATAGTCATCTCCTGCCTAACTAACCTGCATCATTCTCTATGCTTTATCCGTCAAACCAACTCTCATCAATATTCTCATCCTTCTCTTACCCACTTCCTGACAGCCCCTATAACCTCACTCTTTCTCTTACCTTTCTTCCTATGCTAACCCCCTGCAAACAGTGGCAGTATAATGCCTTGCTTCAGGCGATAGTCATCTCCTACCTAACTAACCTGCATCCTCTCTATTTTTTATCCGTCCATTCAACTCTCATCAATATTCTCATCTTCTCTTACCCACTTTACAATAGCCTCTAACCTCACTCTTTCTCTTACCTTTCTTCCTATGTAACCCCCTGCAAACAGTGGCAGTATAATGCCTTGCTTCAGGCGATAACATTACCCTACCTAACTAACCTGCATCCTTCATGCTTTTTTATCCGTCCATTCTTAACTCTCATCAATATTCTCATCCTTCTCTTACCCACTTCCTGACAGCCCCTCTAACCTCACTCTTTCTCTTACCTTTCTTCCTATGTAACCCCCCTGCAAACAGTGGCAGTATAATGACTTGCTTGAGTCGATAGTCATCTCCTACCTCGCTAACCTGCATCCTCTCTCTCATGCTTTTTTATCCGTCCATTCAACTCTCATCAATATTCTCATCCTTCTCTTACCCACTTCCTGACAGCCCCTATAACCTCACTTTTCTCTTACCTTTCTTCCTATGTAACCCCCTGCAAACAGTGACAGTATAATGCCTTGCTTGAGGCGATAGTCATCTCCTACCTAACTAACCTGCATCCTCTCTCTCATGCTTTTTTATCCGTCCATTCAACTCTCATCAATATTCTCATCCTTCTCTTACCCACTTCCTGACAGCCCTCTAACCTCACTCTTTCTCTTACCTTTCTTCCTATGTAACCCCCTGCAAACAGTGGCAGTATAATGACTTGTTTGAGTCGATAGTCATCTCCTACCTCGCTAACCTGCATCCTCTCTCTCATGCTTTTTTATCCGTCCATTCAACTCTCATCAATATTCTCATCCTTCTCTACCCACTTCCTGACAGCCCCTATAACCTCACTCTTTTCTCTTACCTTTCTTCCTATGTAACCCCCTGCAAACAGTGACAGTATAATGCCTTGTCGAGGCGCATAGTCATCTCCTACCTAACTAACCTGCATCCTCTCTCATGCTTTTTTATCCGTCCATTCAACTCTCATCAATATTCTCATCCTTCTTACCCACTTCCTGACAGCCCCTCTAACCTCACTTTTCTCTTCGCTCCTTTTCTTCCTATGTAACCCCCTGCAAACAGTGGCAGTATAATGCCTTGCTTGAGTCGATAGTCATCTCCTACCTCGCTAAACTGCATCCCCTTCTCTCATGCTTTTTTATCCGTCCATTCAACTCTCATCAATATTCTCATCCTTCTTCTTTACCCACCTCCCACAGCCCCTATAACCTCACTCTTTTCTTACCTTTCTTCCTATGTAACCCCCTGCAAACAGCAGACAGCATAATGCCTTGCTTGAGGCGATAGTCATCTCCTACCTAACTAACCTGCATCCTCTCATGCTTTTATCCGTCCATTCAACTCTCATCAATATTCTCATCCTTCTCTTACCCACTTCCTGACAGCCCCTCTAACCTCACTCTTTCTCTTACCTTTCTTCCTATGTAACCCCCTGCAAACAGTGGCAGTATAATGCCTTGCTTGAGTCGATAGTCATCTCCTACCTCGCTAACCTGCATCCTCTCTCTCATGCTTTTTTATCCGTCCATTCAACTCTCATCAATATTCTCATCCTTCTCTTACCCACTTCCTGACAGCCCCTATAACCTCACTCTTTCTCTTACCTTTCTTCCTATGTAACCCCCCTGCAAACAGTGACAGCATAATGCCTTGCTTGAGGCGATAGTCATCTCCTACCTAACTAACTCGCATCCTCTCTCATGCTTTTTTATCCGTCCATTCAACTCTCATCAATATTCTCATCCTTCTCTTACCCAATTTCCTGACAGCCCCTCTAACCTCACTCTTTCTCTTACCTTTCTTCCTATGTAACCCTGCAAACAGTGGCAGTATAATGCCTTGCTTGAGTCGATAGTCATCTCCTACTCTCACAATCGCATCCTCTCTCTCATGCTTTTTTATCCGTCCATTCAACTCTCATCAATATTCTCATCCTTCTCTTACCCACTGACAGCCCTATAACCTCACTCTTTTCTCTTACCTTTCCTATGTAAACTCCCTGCAAACAGTGACAGTATAATGCCTTGCTTGAGGCGATAGTCATCTCCTACCTAACTAACCTGCATCCTCTCTCTCATGCTTTTTTATCCGTCCATTCAACTCTCATCAATATTCTCATCCTTCTCTTACCCACTTCCTGACAGCCCCTCTAACCTCACTCTTTCTCTTACCTTTCTTCCTATGTAACCCCCTGCAAACAGTGGCAGTATAATGCCTTGCTTGAGGCGATAGTCATCTCCTACCTAACTAACCTGCATCCTCTCTCTCATGCTTTTTTATCCGTCCATTCAACTCTCATCAATATTCTCATCCTTCTCTTACCCACTTCCTGACAGCCCCTATAACCTCACTCTTTCTCTTACCTTTCTTCCTATGTAACCCCCTGCAAACAGTGGCAGTATAATGCCTTGCTTGAGGCGATAGTCATCTCCTACCTAACTAACCTGCATCCTCTCTCATGCTTTTTTATCCGTCCATTCAACTCTCATCAATATTCTCATCCTTCTCTTACCCACTTCCTGACAGCCCCTCTAACCTCACTCTTTCTCTTACCTTTCTTCCTATGTAACCCCCTGCAAACAGTGGCAGTATAATGCCTTGCTTGAGGCGATAGTCATCTCCTACCTAACTAACCTGCATCCTCTCTCATGCTTTTTTATCCGTCCATTCAACTCTCATCAATATTCTCATCCTTCTCTTACCCACTTCCTGACAGCCCCTCTAACCTCACTCTTTCTCTTACCTTTCTTCCTATGTAACCCCCTGCAAACAGTGGCAGTATAATGCCTTGCTTCAGGCGATAGTCATCTCCTACCTCACTAACCTGCATCCTCTCTCTCTCATGCTTCATTTTCCGTCCACTCCACTCTCATTAGTATTCTCCTCCTTCTCTTACCTACTTCCTGACACCCCCTATAACCAATCACACTTTCTCATAACCTTCCTCCTATGTAACCCCCTGCAAACAGTGGCAGTATAATGCCTTGCTTGGGACGGTAGTCATCTCCTACCTCCCTAACCTGCATCCTCTCTCTCTCTCTCTCTCTCGCTCTCTCTCTCTCTCTCTCTCTCTCTCTCATACTTCATTTTCCATCAACTCCACTCTTATCAGTATTCTCATCTTTTTCTTACTTACTTCCTGACACCCCCTATAACCAATCACTCTTTCTCATAACTTTCCTCCTCTGTAACCTCCGGGAAAATAGTGGCGGTAAAATGCCTTACTTGGGGTGATATGATTATATATAAAAAAATACTAATGGACTCTTTGGAGTTGGTTCCAACAACCACAAATCTGGGACACTACAGGGCACAACGAACCTGTCTGAAATCGGGCCACTTGCCAATGGGTGTATCACTTAAGGTTACATAATAATGAGAAAAATGCGTTTAATTAATATTTTCGAATTGATAAAAACCATTATCGTAACTTTTGAAAAATTCATGTTATTTTTTGGTCTGATTTTGGTATTATTGATATTCATATTAATTGTGAGATTTAATTTATTTGTTGATTGAACCGAAATCTAAAATGATGTGACCCCAATTAAAATAATTTTTATACATGATTGACCATAATAAAGAAAACAGGTGGCATGGTTGGGGTAAAAAACTGTTAGCAGCCTAAATTTAAACTCAGGTACAAATGCTTTAGAAGCGTTGTTTATCATCAGAGAAGTCAATCAATACAAGAGTGGATTACTCTAACTGATCTTGGTTCCCAGTTCCATTTTTCCCGCCCATTTTGAGTGGCTGCCTGAAAACATTCAGTTTTCTTTCATGTGAAATAATGATGTTTAAACTCGGTCTTTCGGCTTCCTCTTCATTGCGTGTGATCCGAATAGGCCGATTTCGAACGCTTGTGTTCGGGTCACGGGAGAAGACGTTTGGGAGTTAAAAATACCGATTGGAATGCGTGGGTTGCGATAATGGACAGGTTGGAGGTGACGATTTTAACATGGTAGCTTTGACAGCAAAACAGAAACGGAAGAGGAAAGTAGAATAATCAAAGCAACGAGTTTGGTACAAGGACACAGTTTAGAAATGTTTTGTTGAAGGTGAAACAAATACGAGGTGCTTACGACCCTGGCTTCAGTAAATTATGGATTTATAAGAAATAGCGGGAAAACTTTTTCGAGGAAACGTATTTACATAAATTCTTAAGAAGATAATTTTTTAATAATTTTACTCCAAGGAAGGCATGGATGCCGCTACTACGAGTGGAAGTGAGACTAAAGACTAAGCATAGGGAGTATATGGCAGCATAGATGTGGCACAAGGCCGAAAGTAAGGGGCACCCAGTGATGATCGAACTCACTACTCAACTGTAATGATTTTAGCGAGATAAGCTTGCAAACCATTACACCACTTCGAGATGTTCTTAATTTTTAAGCGTATCTTAGATGTGGTACAAGGCCGAAAGTAAGGGGCACCCAGTAAGGATCAAACTCACTACTCAGTTGTAATGATTCTAGGGAGACAAGCTTGTTAACCATTACACCACTTCCAGGTGTCCTTAATTTTGTAAGCGTATCTTAGATGTGGTACAAGGCCGAAAGTAAGGGGCACCCAGTAAGGATCAAACTCACTACTCAGTTGTAATGATTCTAGGGAGACAAGCTTGCTAACCATTACACCAACTTTAGGTGCCCAAGTATAGGGAGTATATGAGAAAAGTACAAAAGATGAACGGGATTCGAGCCGATATATTATGGGGCCTACCTTTTTAATTCTGGTATGGTATGTGACTTACTCGGTTTCAATAAGTCCTACCTCATTAAAAGCATATTTATAGATATAAGTTTTCAGTTTTTTATTGAAACTAATTATTTTCCAAAATCTTAACTCTTACCAAACAGTTATATTACTTCCTTATAATATGCGTTTTAGCCTGAAAACACTAACCATTGGTATATATTCAGTCAGTAAAGTGCCATACGAGATACACGCTTTGTTCGATCATGTCTCGAAAGAGACATAACTGACTAGACGGAAGATTATCCCGCAGAAGGTTGCTATTACTTTCTGCGGTTGACTGGTTGCCAGGCAAGACTACAGAACCCAATCTGTCACGTTATTTAACCTGTAGCTAAATGGAGAAGAGACGGATTAATACCTTTCTCAATGGTATTTGTGCGTAAGTGTATGCAGGAATTCAACTGGAATTCGAACACGGCAACTCGATTTGTCGTTCCGAGTCGATATCCACTGCACCACAAAGCACATCCTTATATGGTATATAATACCCAGCACATTTTAATTAAAATTGAATTAAATTTTCAGTAACTGATTTTCTTACTTGAATAATATATTTTTCAGTTCGTATTAATGTTAACTCAAACTACAAATTTTGAAGTGGCAGTTGTATTTTGTTGTTTAAACATTAAACATATAGAGGTTAGATTCATTCTAGTAATACGTTTAAATTAATGTATTCAAGAAACAAACTTGGAGAGCAGTTGCCATTAAATTATATATTTTTTTTAATCGTTTCACCCCAAGCGAGGCGGTAACGCTACTGATGCGCAGGGGGCAACATAAGAGTAAAAGATTAGCTAGAAGGAGAGTAAGAGAAATAATAACCAGTTACAGGGGCTATCAGTTGCAAAGGTAGAGAAAAAGCAAAAAATATAAAGGTGATGTAGAAAGAACTAGAGTCAAGCGCATTTAAATTCCTGGAGGTTGTAGCCGTCAGGAAAGCAAGAATATGGGAGCGAGTTCCACAGGCGGAAAGTGCGAGTAAAGAACCGGATGGTGTAGAATAGTCGTCTGTATTTGGTTGATATAACTGTGAATGGGTGGGACTCGTAAGTCTGGTTGCACGAGTAAACTCCTGTGACGGGGGCACCGGAGACTTAAGTTCGTCGGAGCAGAAGCGACGAAAATATTTATAAAACAGACAGCGGAAAGCCACATCCCTTCGATGAGAAAGTGGTTTTGTAGAAAAGACGGAGGGAAGCCACGCCTCGTCAGTGGGAAAATTACTTAAGCCGCGATGCCAAATAAGAATCGATTACATTACAGATCCGTCTTTGGATTTAGCCAAAGAAGAGGAGAGCCAGACTAGATACAGTACAGTGCAAAAGTATTAGAACAAGAACTATTTTACCTTTTATGAGGCATATTGACAGAAAATAAACAATATAATTAAAGTGATTTTATTTGATTTAATCAACAAATACTTTAACAAAAAAAGTTACTTGTTACAAAATAAATTTAATATTTAGTATAATAACCTTTCATTTTGAAAAAATAAAACAATTGCGACAATTTACCAATCGCAACTAGTATATATATATATATATATATTATATATACAGCAATGTGCAAAAGTATTAGGACAAGAACTATTTTATCTTTTATGAGGCATATTTACAGAAAATAAACAATTTAATTAAATTAATTATTTTGATTTGCTCAATAAATGCTTTAACAAGAAAAATACTTGTTACCAAATAAATTTAATATTTAGTATAATAGCCTTTAATTGAAGTGAATTGGATCACAATAGATCATTAGGCCTCACTACACTGTGTCTTTTGTCAAACACGTATCCTGACGTCTTTTTATGATGTCAAAGCGGTGACTCTTATCGTCCAGCCGTTGTCCTAGCGACGAATTAGATATCAACCAATTTGTGTTTAATGTACCATACGGAATGAAATATGTTGGAAAACTGTCAAATGTTACAGTACTGTGCAAAGGTATTAGGACAAGAACTATTTTATCTTTTATGATGCATATTGACAGAAAATAAACAATTTAATTAAAGTAATTTTATTTGATTTGTTCAACAAATTCTTTAACAAGAAAAAAAATACATGTTACAAAATAAATTTAATATTTAGAAAAAAAAACCCTCTTGTTTGAATCACATCCTTCATTCTCTCAGGCATTGACATCACAAGCTTTTTCAATGTATCTAATAGTATCTCCTCAATCGACATTTATTAGCAATTCACTTGGCTTTTCACCCTGTATTTAAATTTTAGTGAGTTTTTAGGAAAATCACCCCTCTCGTAATACGAATTAGATATCAAGTAATTCGTGTTTAATGTACCATACGGAATGAAATATGTTGGAAAACTGTCAAATGTTACAGTAGTGTGCAAAGGTATTAGGACAAGAACTATTTTATCTTTATGAGGCATATTGACAGAAAATAAACAATTTAATTAGAGTAATTTTATTTGATTTGCTCAACAAATGCTTTAACAAGAAAAATACTTGTTATAAAATAAATTTAATATTTAGTATAATAACCTCTTGTTTGAATCACATCCTTCATTCTGTCAGGCATTGACATAACAAGCTTTTTCAATGTATCTAATGGTATCTCCTCAATCGACATATATTACCAATTCACTTGGCTTTTCACCCTGTATTAGTAGTAGTCTGCAAAAGTGTTAGGACAGGGGTGATTTTAAACTTTATTTTGATGCCCCATAAAAGATAAAATAGTTTTTGTCTAAATACTTTTGCATAGTACTATATTTCATATAAAGTGGGGCGGAAATATTCCTCAACATACCGTCGCATTTCAGAGCGTTCGAGCTTATGACTCTCTATATTTTGCTGTTTTTGTAGTTCTTGTTGGATGTGCGTTGTGGAGCAGTGGATATCAGTTCGAAACGAGAAATCGGGAAGACGACTTCGAATTCCAGTTGAATTCCTGCATTCACTTACGCACAAATACCATTGAGAAAGGTATTAATCCGCCTCTTCTCCCTTCAGCTACTAGTTAAATAACATGACAGATTGGGTTCTGTAGTCTTGCCTGGTAACCAGTCTACCGCAGAAAGTAATGGTAACCTTCTGCGGGATAATCTTCTGCCCAGTCAGTCATGACTTTCTAATCATAATCGCCCAAGCGTGTATCACGTATGGTATTTAACTGACTGAATAAATACAGTATTTTTGCAATAACTCCTAAAATCTGTTCTGTCAAGCTTCTACACATTTAGGTAGATTATGTGTATCTTCTTTTCTCCGTTGTGCTTTTAGTTCGTTCTGTGCGTATCACATTTTCTATATCTGCTTTCCTTATTGTGTGCTGTAGTAATTTAAACTATTTATCTGTGCTAAGTATCAATATCATTTTGTTTGAATTTTCTTTTAATGTTGGACTGTGTTCACAAGTTCAGTCCAAGGTATTCTCAGCATCCTTCTGTAGAAACACATTTCTTTGTCTTTAAGTGCTTTTCTTCTTTTGTTGTGACAGTATATATATATATATATATATATATATATATATATATATATTTTAATTCAGATACTTCAATCCAAAGGAAAAAAGCAGGAAGGTAAATTCCAAAAAACCCGATCCTAATTAATATTAAAAATTTATTTTAATATTAAAAAATGATACAGGAAGAGAGCTCCATGTAATAAAATATTACAGAGCAAAATAGTCATCCGCAGACAGATCTGTATTACACCTAATCAGTACGGCTTAGACTCCGGTCGCTTCCTAACCCAGGATTGAAACCCGACCGAATCGGCGTCAGTCGGCGATTCTACACCTAGGTCACGATTAAATTTTAATTTTTAAATTTAAATTTTCAATTTTTAATTTTCAATTTTTTTTCTTATTTTGAAGGGTTGAACTGTTGCTGAGGAGACGTGATATCACTCTTAGGGATTTCATGTTGAAATGTTCATTCAACAATTTTGAATGTTGAAAATTTATTTCATTTTATATATATATATATATATATATATATATATATATATATATACTGTATCTAATATTTTGTTAACTGTTTTCTCATCTTAAATGATAGAATCAATGCAGGAGAATACCTCAAATTCGAAATAACAATAACATTTGTCAAAACCGATCTTCTTGAATTTAGATTTCTCTCTCCTGATACCATTAAACGAGTAATACCACTGAGTCAGCAAGAAGGAAGCATATACTGCTATTTCACTATCTAGGTGTTGTAGCAACAGAAGGCAAGAAAATGAACCCATATACGTTAAAGATAATTGGAATAGGGAAAATGAGAATGTAAAAATGTATGTGTCCTCCTGTATCGCTGTGAACAGCTTTTCTTCATCTAAGGAAACCAAGAGAAATATTACCATATATATATATATATATATATATATATATATATAATGCTGTGCAAAAGTATTAGGGTAAGAACTATTTTATTGTTTATGAGGCATATTGACAGAAAGTAAACAATTAGTAATTTTATTTGGTTTACTTAACAAATGCTTTAACAAGAAAAATACTACAAAATAAATTTAATGTTTAGTATAATAGCCTTTTGCTTTGATCGCAGCCATTATTCTGTCAAGCATTGACATCACAAGCTTCTTCAGTATATCTAATAGTATCTCGTGCGAAGTAACATTAGATTTATCAATTCGAGAGGAGGGAATAAGAAAAAAGTCAGTCATATTCAAGAATAATAGTGAATGAATAATGAGTAGTTTCAAAATAAGTTCTTTAATAGATAATAGGAAAATTAAATATAACTTATTTTAATACATTTCTTTTATACCTAGTTTTAAATACTCTATATCTATTAGCAAATTACTTGGCTTTCCATCCTGTATTGGAATTTTAGGGAGGTTTTTAGAAAATCACCTTTGTCCTAATACTTTTGCAAACTACCGGTAGTGTGTAAAAGTCTTAGGACTGGGGTGATTTTAAACTTTATTTTGATATCTCATAAAACATGAAATAGTTCTTGTTTTAATACTTTTGCACAATACTGTATGCTAGGCAGAACTGGAACAGGGTGATTTTAAACTTTATTTTGATGCCTCATAAAACATGAAATAGTTCTTGTCTTAATACGTTTGCACAATACTGTATGCCAGGGAGAACTGGAACAGGGAAAAATGAGTATGTAAAAATGTATCTGTCCTCCTGTCTATCTGTGAACAGCTTTTCCTCATCTAAGGAAACTAAGAGAGTTATTGTTTCACAGACATTGCGAATAAAATGAACGGAATATACTACTAAAGACAGACGATGGAATAATAAACTAAATACTTAGTCAGAAATAAACAGCTGGGACAGATCACTAGGAAAATAGGGCCTTAGAGAATTTAAGACGATCATAACAAAAGGAAGGAAGTGCAGGTGATAACATCGATTAACCCACCTGGTGAGATTGTGTGAATAGATCGTCAGGCAAAAAGAAGTGTTATTTTATCGAGTTAAACGTTGCTTAGATATACAAAGGATAAGAACTTAAGGAGAGCCATGATCGCCCACCTCAAAATCAAAAAGAATCCTTTCCGTTAAAGACCGCTGTATATAATAATATGAGTAATAGTTGTTTAAGGAAGTATATTTCACAGTTATATATTTACTTTAAAAGTGGTCTGTACGAAATATCCGCTTTTTTGAAGGGTCTTGTAAATGTTTAAAAAAAGCTAAGAACAAATTAACATATAATAAACCTACAATGGACTCCGATTCATCCAAAAATAAAAATAAAGGAAACTGTAGAAAAAGGAAGGTAATTTGTTTTAACCCCACTTATTGTAAACTAACTAACATCAATATTGGTAAATATTTTCTCAAGTTAATAGACAAACATTTTAATAACAGTAACTCACTGCGGAAGATTTTTAATAGGTACACCTTTAAAATTAGTTATTCTTGCACCCCGAATATGGACAGGCATATTAGTTCCCATAATAGGAGTATTCTGGTGAACTTGCGCAATGTTGAATCTAGGTCCGGAATTCTAAAAGAATGCAACTGTAATTCTGTGGACGCCTGCCCGGTGGAGGGAAAATGCAAATCCACCCAGGTGATTTATGAAGCCCGCATTTCTTCATCTAACAAAACAAACGACTTCCGGACCTATATCGGTATGTCCGCCGGTCCTTTCAAACAAAGACTGTATAACCACAGGTACTCCTTTTCGAACACCGGTCAGAGGTACCAGACAGCCCTTTAGCGGGCATTCTGGAAAATGAAAGAGGAAGGGCTGGAACCTGAAATTAGCTGGAAACTGATAGGTTCAGACCGTATTCCGAGAAATTTTCGTGATAGGTGCTGTCTATGTTTACTGGAAGAAATTTCAATATTAAAATACCCCCACCAACACCGGCTACTGAATTTTAGGAGGGAATTTATCAGTAAGTGCCGCCACAAGTCAAATCTTTCGAATACTTAAATTTAGAATTTAAATCCCCCTTGACTAGATGTTAGAATATAAATTAAAAGGATTCAATTTAAGTTTTAATCTTAATTTTACCCTAACGTTAACCTTAAAAAGTATTTTAACCCTTTAAACTTCCTATCCCAAGCTCCTTTAATTGCCTATCTTTAGAAAATATGGATTCTTTTACTAAACCTCTTTGTCCTTGGTTAACACATATATGTATATATATATTTTTTTTTCTCTAATATTTTTTCTCTAATAATTTTTAAACTGATAACTTCCTGTAATTGGCATTTAGCTCGCTTCTACCTAAAAGGTTTAATCAAATAAACTTAAATAACAAATTTTTAAAATCTTATATTGAAACCCATTCCTTCTCGCCTAAATACACCTCTTCAAACAGCCCAAAATCTTAACTTTAAAAAGTAATTTAACTCATTTAGTTGTTTATCTTTATAAAATATGAACTCCTATTCCTCCCCTTCCTAAATATACCATTTCAACACCCTATAACCCCGCGACTGCCAGCTCTGTCCTTTTCCACCTTGTGACCGTTGTTAACCCAAAACCCCTCCACACTCTAACCCAGGGCCTTCGCCATTTGGAAAAACAATGTCGCTGACGTGATGTAGAGTCTCTATTAGAGATCCTATGTCAAAATGTACATCCGACACCTTCGAATTTTGAAAATTTTCTCTAATTTGTATTGGCTCTGTATTCTTAATACATTGAGCTCTCTGCCTGCATCACTCTTTAATGTTAAACATTTTTAATATTGTTTAGGCTCAGGTTCTTGGAATTTACCTTCCTACTCTTCCACTTCAGATTAAAGAAAAACAATTTGTGGATTCGTCGATGGTTTTGTTAAGCCAGAAGTCATCGTCGTCCCGTGTTTATGCGTACTGGACTTGTTCAGACCGGATAACGCAATTTCTCACATAAACCGCATTTAAAGTCTGCTCAGCAGTCGCAGTATAAAACACAGGTGGACTCTGTGTGTGTTGACAAACAGAAGCAAGCGACCCGAAAGATGGCGATCCATATATATATATATATATATATATATATATAGTACTGTGCAAAGGTATTAGGACAAGAACTATTTATCTTTTATGAGGCATCAAAATAAAGTTTAAAATCAGCCCTGTCCTAACACTTTTGCATACTACCGGTACTGTGAAAAAGTACTAGGACAGGGGTAAGTTTCCTAAAAACCACACTTAAATTCAAATACAGGGTGAAAAGCCAAACCTTTGTAAGAATTATTTAACTAAATAGAAAGAGGAAGGAAGGCTTCAGAATTTGAATTGGCCCCCACTAAAAACTGATCTCAATTCTATTGAATATCTATGGGATATTTTGGAACAAATACAAGCTGCCTTTCAGGAGATACCATTAGTTACATTAAAGAAGCTTGTGATGTCAATGCCTGACAGAATGAAGGCTATGATCAAAGCAAACGTCTGTTATAGTAAATATTAAATTTATTTTGTAACAAGTATTTTTTCTTGTTAAAGCATTTGTTGAGTAAATTCAGCAAAATTACTTTAATTAAATTGCTTATGTTCTGTCAATATACCTCATAAAGATAAAATGGTTCTTGTCCTCATAAAAGATAAAATAGTTATTTTGCACAGTACTATATATATATAAGTAAAATCATTTGTTTCTGATGAAAGGCCGAGGCCGATCTGAAATATCAAATATATATATATATATATATATATATATATATATATATATATATATATATATAATAATAGAAATAAATAAATACTCTCAAAAAATACATTTTTAAACATACAACCAACTTTTCAGTAGTTTTTCCTATATATATATATATATATATATATATATATATATAATGGTCTCTTTTTTTTCCCTTCTGTCACGCTCAGTGACAAAGAAATGCATTTACTAATATGATGCGTTTAGACCTGTTAATTTATTTCAGAAAAAACTTTGTCTACGGACTCAGTACCAATGTTTTATACTGTTAAGAAGACCTAGACTTTTGTTGTTGTAGTCTGAACTTTTTCTTTCTGACAATTTTTATTCGGGTCTTGGATAAATCTTTGGTTTCAATTTCTGCAGAACTTAAACGAAAACAGAATAATAAATAGAAATCCTTGAAACACATTGGCTACAAATCCTGATATCATGAGAACCAAGAGATATGTGATCTCACTGTCAGAAGGCTACTATGGAAGTTCATTGAATACACGTTGGTGATGTAAGCGTGATGAAGATTCGCAAAGCGCAATGTTGATGACAAATGCGAAATGACGAGAGGCCTCGAGGTGGGGATGGGCTCGAGGCAAGTTCATCAGAAGATGCTGTATGGACAGAGCTGGCAGGTATAATCTGGGAACGTTCGGCTTGAAGAAGGGAAGATCGGGTGCATTCGGAAGAAAAGCGAGTCATCCATGGAAAATGAACAGCTTCGACAAGCAGAATAAAGTGTCCCTTTTCGTTTACAGGGATTTTGTTTCTCGCCCGGAAAATTCTAATGCCACAATTTTGTGCACGAGAAATGAAAATCTACTCCAGAAAGAGATACAGAAAAGATAGGTCCACGGGAGCAAAATAAAGAGAGGGATTTTTGTGTTATCACTAACTAATAATTTAAAAACGAAGCAAGCACGTAGTTTCACAGTCAGTCAGTTAACTCTTTGATGCATATTGGTTACAAATGTAACCAATATGCAACAAAGGTTAGACAAAAATTACAGTTGTAACCAATATGCAACAAAGGTTAGAGAAATGTTACAATTGTAACCAATATAGAACAAAGGGTTAATAAGTTTAAGTTTAGGCAATCATGTTTCTTTCGAAACATGACTGACTGGGCAGAAGATTTTTCCGCAGTAGGTTGCCATTACTCTCTGTAGTAAAGTGTTTGCCAACAAACCCAGTCTGTCCTACTATTAAACCCATAGCTATAGAGAAAAGACATGGATTATATTATGATATTAAGGATAGTAATTATTGGGGGATTAGTTTATTAATTCCTAACAATAGAAAACAGATCCCCCACTTAGTAAGAACTATAATTATGTTTCCAACTATTATATTTATTCAGTCAGTTAAAGGACATACACTATCAGCCATAATTATTAGGCCACCTCAGTGTTTTAAAAAAATGATGTATTTCATACTATTTTTTAGTATTTATTGCCAAGTGTTTAATTATAAATGAAAATAAAATGGTTCTTTTGTTAATACTGCACAATAACCTGTGCATCAAATGCATTTATAAATATTTAATAATTACTTATACTGCAGTTTCATCAATGAAAGAATGAAGAGAATTTAGGGTGATTCGGACGAGTTCATCTTTGTTTCCTTGCCTTGTAAAATTTTTCAAAGTAATAATAACAAAAGAACCATTCTATTTTCATTTAGAATTATCCACTTGGCAATAAATATTAAAAACAGTATGAAATACATCATTTCTTTTTAAAAAAAAAAACTAGTGTAGCCTAATAATTATGGCCGGAGTGTACGTGATACAGGCGTGTGCGATCATGTCTCGAAAGAGACAGCAATGATTAGGTAGATGGTTTTCCTGGAGTGTGTTCCCATTACATGTTGCGTTAGACTGCTTACCAACCAAGGCTATAGAATCCAATCTGTACTGCTATTTGACCTATAGCTGGGTGGATAACAAACGGATTACGAATTTTACCAAGAGTAATTGCGCGTAAGTGAATGCAACGAACTCAACTGGATTTCGAACTCCGCTCTCCCATTTCTTTTTCTCAGCCGATATCCTCTGCACCACAACGCACATCCTGCACAATAAGTAGGTAGAATAAGAAACTTAATAAAAATAAATGAAGCAATTTTATTTCCTCGTTTTTACTAAATGTTCCAACAATGCAAGGCCCAAGAGACATTCAATGTAGTCAGTTAATGAATGAAGTTTTTATTGTCGTTAGAAAAGTAAGCAAATGTATATTATGTTATTATATAGGCTAGATAATGGTTGAACCTGAACATGAGAGTTTAATATTTTAATGATTACGAGAGGGGAAGCAATATTAAGGGAGTTAAGTACAAATAACCTCTAAGAAAACCGAATGTGTGGTCATCAAAAAAAGGACCAGCCAAAATGCCAAATACAGGCGGGGAATACTAAAATCAAGCAGGCACAAAAATTTAAATATTTAGGAAGTGTTCTAACAGCAGATGGAAAGTGCAACACATAGAGCCGAAAGAGAATTGGCATGGCGAATGACGCGTCCCAGAAGTCGAGTTGAGTATTAAGATACAGGAAAATTTTGCAAGAAACAAAGAAAAGAAAAAAGTAATGCATTGCTTTCTGATGTCGGTTCTTCAATATTGCAGTGAATGCTGGACAATATAATCAAAGATGAAGGAAAAACTTGAAGCAATTAAAATGTGGTTCTACAGAAGGATGCTGCGGATATCATGGATCGAGCATGTTAGCAATAACGAGGTTTTGAACAGGATGGAAACTAAAAGGAAATTAATACTGAGCATCAGGAAGAGACAGCTAAAGTTCTTGGGACATGCAATGAGTTGGGAGGGCTTGGAGAACCTGATACTAACAGGCCAGATAGAAGGAAAAGAGACAGAGGTAAGCAGCGGATAACTTATTTGAAGGGTCAGAGCAGGTAGATAACAGAACAGAGATTGCTTGGTATAACAGGAGAAAACTTGCTAAGAGACACCAGGGATAAGGAGACATGGAAGGCCATGATCGCCAACGTCCTGAGGGGCCAAGCACATATAGGAAGAAGATAAAATACGAAGTGGTGATTATTGGGAAAAAACTTTATGGTTTTTCTTTCTTATCATTTGAATACAAAGATAAATAAAATAAATCGGCCTTGTGTACGTGCCATGGTAGATCCTAGCTGTATTTGCCTAAATTTGCGGAATATTATTCCTGAACAAACAAGGGAAAGAAATTGATCAAAGCTGGATGCACAGAGGAGAGCCGAAGAAGGTTGCTTAATTCTCATAATGAGTTGCAATAAATGAATGCTCTCAAAGTACACTACAGGCCATAATTATTAGGCAACCCCAGTATTTTTAAGAGAAATCATGTATTTCATGCTATTTTTTAGTATTTATTGCCAAGTGGATAATTCTAAATGAAAATAGAATGGTTCTTTTGTTATTATTACTTTGCAGAATTTTACAAGGCAAATAGCGACAATGTACCCATCGCACCCTGTAGGCTGAAACTATGTATTTCATACTATTTTTAGTATTTATTGCCAAGTGGATAATTCTAAATGAAAATAGAATGGTTCTTTTGCTGTTATTAATTTGCAAAATTTTACAATGTTAGGAAGCAAAGATGAACTCGTCCGAATCACCCTAAATTTTCTTCATTATTTTATTGATGAAACTGCAATATTGGAAATTATTGAATATTTATAAATTCATTTGATGCACATGTTATTTTGCAATATTAACAAAAGAACCATTCTTTTTCATTTACAAATATTCACTTGGCAATAAATACAAAAAATAGTACGAAATACATCTTTTTTTTTAAACACTTGGGCGGCCTAATAATTATGGCCGATAGTGTTTATATAGCTCGGAATATTGATCAAACAGAATGTCCGTAAATATTGAACTGTACAGGAAAAGCAAAAATTAATTATAAAAGCAAATGCAATGGATTAGCTTATTGGGAGTAGAAAATAGATTTGCATGGGGAGCAACCGGGATTACCGGAGAACTATGCAATGATGTGGATGGTATTGGTGCTCGAAGGAAAGAAAGAAAAAAATAAGATCTGATTGTAAATTATATTAACGTCATTTTTTTTACTGTTGTTCACCCAGCACAAGGCTCAAGGTTCACTCAAGGTAGTAGATTACTGAATACCGTTCTTGTATATACGAAAGTAGAGGATGGTTTCGTAGTCTATAGGGCCGTAGTTAATACACCCATAGGCAAGCGGACTGTGTTCTAGTCTTGGTATTTGTTAGAATCATTGTAGTAACACCGAAGAATCCATTATTTTCTGTGGCGGCTCGAAGTATAGGGGCAACCCTCGAGGTCGATTTATAGCCTTTGCCTAAAAGGGCAAGGCCTACAAGGTATCAAGTGGTTGAATTTCTAAAGATAGTTTGACGGAGCTCAAAGTCTTCGAATTTTGGATTCTTCCTTCTCATAAACCGGTTATCTTCCAAGGCTATAGGTCCCTGTCTGTCGTAATATTTAATCATAACTGGGAGGAGAGGAGAGTGATTTATATTTTTCTCAAGGGTATTACACGTAAGTGGTTTATGTTTTGTTTGCTGTTTAAGATAGGGTTTCCGGTTGTTCTTGTATCTTCTTAAAATTTAAGCTTCTAACGTCTCCAACTGAGCGTTGATATATTTTCATTGATTACTTTTTCCCCAACCGGAAGAGATAATTTCGCTTATCGTCCTAGTGACACTTCTCCCCAAATTGTTAAACAGGAGCAGAATCATACCCCTTGTTTCCTGTTTAGGATTCGGTTTCCGGGTCTTTGTAAAGTATTTTTATTTCATTACCAGTAGCTTCTTTCGTCCTAGTGACTTTATCGCCTTCCTTTGGGCAAAATGATTAAAAAACGAAACAGAAATGTTCACACAATCCATATCCTTTTGATATGAGTTTGAACTTGCGACTTCTTTTTATATATATATTTTATGAATATTTTGATTAAAGTTTCCATTTTCTTGATTTAAGATAAAAAATAGAAATTTCCCACTAATTTTCATTTAGGTTTTTAGTTATAATTTATAATTATAGTTTAAATATAACGGGTGTATTAAAGTGGCGCTTTTTCTTTTATATATATATATATATATATATATATATATATATACGTAAAAAAAAACGTAAAAAAATCACAAGACCTACCGCGAGCCGTTGTGTGAAACCGCGGTAGGTTTTGGCGATCTTGTGATTTTTTTACGTGTCTTTGCTCTACATTGCTTCCTCTTTGTTATTCCACTTTGGTTAGTTCTGTATCGAGCACTTTTTCTTTCTTTGTGGTTGGTTCCGTTTGGGGTTTTTTTCTTTTCTGCGGGGTATTGTATGTATTGTCTGTATTCCGCAGTTTTCTTTTTTTTTTCCCCCTCTTGTCCAATGCCTTATAGCGACGGACAGTAACGGAGTTAGATTCTGTCTGTTATTTGTTGTCCTCAAAGTTTATTTTCGTATAATTTTAGGATTTAGATACTTACAGAGTCGGTCTTGTTATTATATATATATATATATATATATATATATATATTTATTATGATTATTTTGATTAAAGTTTCCATTTTCTTGATTTAAGATAAAGAATGAAAATTTCCCTCTAATTTTCAATTAGGTTTTCAGTTATAATTTATAATTTTATTTTAAATATTTAGAAAACACGTAAATTTAAACGGGTGTGTTAAATTGGCGCTTTTTCTTATATATATATATAGATATATATATATATATATATATATATATATATATTATCATTATTTTCATTAAAGTTTGCATTTTCTTTATTTAAGATAAAAAATGGAAATTTCCTACTAATTTTCATGTTTTCAGTTATAATTTATAATTATAGTTTAAATACATAGAAAACACATGAATTTAAACGGGTGTGTTAAAGTCGCGCTTTTTATTTTTTTTATATTATAATTATTTTTCTTTCACTTTTCATGACGTGTAGCCTCTTTCGTGTTAGTGATTTTTATTTAGTACATTTACTGCAGAGTTTTTCACCGACGCTGTTATAGACGTTATGGCGTATGTTGATTAGACGATTGTATATAAAATGGCTATTTTAAAGTTATCAACAATCATCACAAGGAAAAGAAAAGGAACATATTTATTCTGGCTGATTTGTCAGTCGTGTATTATGAAATTAATTTGTTGCAGACTAGAGTTACAATTTACGTTAAAAAAACAAAAATTGAGTTACCGGTTGGAACGCATGTGCAATACTTGCTTTCTATGAACTTCAGTAAATATTTTATATTATGTCAGATGTTGAATACCCTGCTAAAAGAAAAGAACAAAAAAAAAATGAAAATAACTTCCTGTTCAAAAGACTGATGAGGAATGTGATCTTTTAAACAAGGGTAGAACGGATCTGTACGACTTGTACAGCAAGAATATTTTGAGGTTATGACTGGATTTGTCATCGGAGGCCACAATTTAAACAACCTAACGTAGGCAGATGATTCAGTGCTGATAGCAGACACAGAAAGGAAACTACAAGACCTCCTACAGAAGGTAGCTGAAGAGAGTGATAAGAAAGGACTACAAATAAAATGCAAGAAAACCGAATGCATGGTCATCAGTAAAAAGAGCAGCCCAATATGCGAAATACAGGTCGGGGATACGAGAATCAAGCAGATACCTGGGAAGCATTATAACAAAAGACGGAAAGTGCGACACAGAGATCCGAAAGTGAATTGACATGGCGAAGGAAGTATTCAAGAAGTTGAGTTAAGTATTAAGAAACAGGACAATTTGCTAGAAACAAAGAATAGAGTACTGGATTTCTATGTGTTGTCAGTTCTTCAATATGGAAGTGAATGCTGGACAATATCATCAAATATGAAGGAAGCAACTGAGATGTGGTTTTACAGAAGGAAGCCGCGAATATCATGGTTCGAGCATGTGAGCAATGATGAGGTCTTGGAAATGATGGAGACAAAAAGAAAATTAATACTGAGCATCAGGAAGAGACAGCTGAAGTTCCTGGGACATACAATGAGGAAGGAGGGCTTGGAGAACCTGATACTAACAGGGCAGATAGAGGGTAAAAGGAAACAGGGGAAAGCAAAGGATTACATATTTGAAGGACGTAATCAGGTAGATGATGGAAAGAGGGTTGCATAATGTAAAAGGAGAAGGCGTGCTAAGAGTCACTAGGGATAGGGAGACGTGGAAAGCCATGATTGCCTACGTCCTGAAGAGACAGGGCACATAGAAGAAGAAGAAGAAGAAGAAGCTTGTCCGTGTTTCCTGTTTAGGATCGGGTTTCCGGTTGCTTCTAATATCTTCATAAATTCTAAGCTACTAACGTCTCCATAACGTTGATATATTTTCACTGATTATTTTTTCTCTCCCAACTGTAATAGATATATTCGAGTATCGTCCTTGTGACACTCCTCCCCAATCTTTTAAACAGGAGCGGAATCTTACCCTTTGTTTCCTGTTTAGGATTGGTTTTTCGGTTCCTTATAAAGTCTTGTTCCACTCTATGCATCTAATGTCTCCGATTGAACTCTGAAATGTTATTGATTTTGTCGACTGCGCAGTAAATGTTGTCAATTGAACACCAAAAGTGTCAGAAAAAGGACACCATGACGAAATAAAAACCAAATGACATGCTGTACTACTTGGCATTCACGCCGGAAGGTCCAGTTTTAGACCAATCTTAGCACAGTGTAGAAAAGAACTAGATGAGTCTAATCGTGATTACGAAGGTGTTTGGAGAGATCACTAGTGATGGGGATGTTATGCATCTTCCCTCAGGCTCAACACGGAATCCTACATCAAGTACCTTAAGAAGGTTGTGCTACCCTGAGGGAGGGGGATGGTTGCTTGAAGGCCATACGTCTGGCAGAAGCACTCTGCACCACGCCGCACAAGTCGGAGAAAACATTCATGACTGTTAGGCGATTTCTGCGACCACATCACTCCTTACATCTGGACAACTAACTCCCTTGACTGTAATCATCCTCTATTATTATATATGGCGGGGCACTTGAGCTAGAGACTAACAAAACTTCCGGTAACACAAAAAATGAACTGGGGGCAAAGATTATGGCAGCTTTCACTAACATAAAAAGGAGACCGTCCAGAAGAGTTACAGGAGATTCCGAATCATCTGGATGATGTGGTTGAAGTCAATGGATATTTCATTGAATAAGTTAACTCTTTTGTATTTGAAGATATTTTTGTGCAATTTTGGTAAATATATTAATTAATACGAGATGCCAAGTCATTTTCACTTTCTGCGTAATTTAGACGACAATTTATTCATCACACCCTGTACGTTTCTCAAATCCACTGACTGTTTCTCACTTTTTCCATTAACGATGGGAGTTTCCTTCCTAATCTTTTGCTTTAGTTTTTTTTTTTAATCATTTTTACCCCGAGCAAGGCGGAAACGCCACTGATGTGCGGGGGGCTACACAACTGTAAAAAGATTAATGAGTGAGAAGTACAAACTAGTTAGAAAAGAGCAATAGAAAGATGGGAATGTAGGTGTGATGGCAGTTACATAGGTGGAGGGAAAGGGAGGGATATACGGGGGTGGAGAGAGAGCGAGAATCCAGTGATTAATAGATGAGTATTGACATTGTATTTAAATTCCTGGAGGTTGCAGTCATCAGGAAAGCAAGAATATGGGAGCGAGTTCCACAGGCGGGAAGTGCGAGAGAAGACGCTACAGGAGTAGAATTGTCGTCTGCATTTGGCTACCCTAACTTTGAATGAGTGGGACACAGTTGCCAATCTGGTTGCACGAGTAAACACCTATTGAGGAGGCACCATTGACTTAAGTTCGTCCGAGCTAGTGAAGGACATCAACGTCTTATCTCATTAGGTTGTCTTGAGTGTTCTGCTTATTATCCCTTTTAGTGGTTACTGTTTTGAAATTACTTAAGTCATAAAGTTTACGTTATTTCATAATAAAGTTTGTGATATTGTATCGGCATTTCACACAGTTCACAAATTATGATCTTTGCCAATAATCACAGGCTTTACTCGATCAAAGCCTTTATAACCATTGATCTGAGATAGCGATTGTATACAGGTGACAGTTCAGATATTTCTGAACGAGATTGGTTCCATACATCGCATCCGTATTAAAGTTTCGATCTGACGAGGCTATTTAAAAACATGGATAGAGTCTTTATGGTAATGTTTTGGTTTTGTAGAAACTGGTGGTGCTGGGAGAAACTAACCCTAGCGCAGCAGATACTATATTGAGTTTCCTAATCTCTTATACTAAATTTGTTATAAGTGATGTATTTGAAATACTTAGAATTTATTAAATCCAAAGCATCATTTTTTATGAGTGATTCAGAGTTTGTGCATTCATTACTTTCATTCTAATACCAGTTTTTGTTTTGGAAAAAATTGTCTCGGGTTCTGCTAAGAAGTAGAAATTATTCGAGGATCAGTCAGTTAAGTGTCATACGTGATACACGCTTTGGGCGATCATGTCTCGAAAGAGACATGACTGACTGGGCAGAAGATGTATCCCGCAATAAGCTGTCATTGCTTTCTGCGGTAGACTGGTTGCCGACCAAGGCTATAAAACCCAATCTGTTTTAGTATTTAACCCATAACTGGAAAGAAGAAACGGATTAATACCTTTCCCAAGGGTATTTGTACGTAAGTGAATGCAAGGAATGCAACTGAAATTCGAACTCGGCTCCCTGATTTGTCATTCCGAGTCTATATCCATTGCACCAAAACGCATATATTCGAGGATGGGATTCTAAAAATGGCTGTATAACTAAAAACGAATAAAATGCTTGTCATGAGTATTCTAATATAATTAACTTGGATATAAGTATTCGCTTCGCATATAGAAAAAGATTAGGATGAAAGAACTATAAGATGAAAGATCTATTCTGAGAATGGATTCGAAATAAGTTTTAGCTTTTATTGCAGTAACAAAGTCGATGCTGTGGAGCTTATCTGACCGATTTAGAAGTGCATGAGAACCGAACCAGGAAGACTGTTTTTTTTTTCATGAAGAAGTGAGACTCTAAAGGCCACCTCTAGGGTTGAGTTGTTTTACTTAGCGCTATATCAGTATATTTAATCACTAAATAACATGAACACAATTTTATGGCTTAAACTAAATTTATTTTTTAAAGCAATTGTTCCCCTTCAACTGCGGATGTGCGTTGTGGTACAGTAGATAATGGCTCCGAACTAGAAATCGGAGGGCCGAGTTCGAATGCTAGTTGAAACCGTTACATTCACTTCCGCTCAAGTAACCTTTGTTAAGATAATACCCTATCTTTTATCACTTAAGCTATGGGTTAAATATTAGATTTGATTCTATGTTTTTGGCTGACAAAAAGTCTAACGTAGAAAGTAATATCAACTTATTACGAGAAAATATTTTTTCGAGGCGCGATCGTCCAAGCGTATATCATGTATGGTACTTAACTGACTGACTGACGCCTTCAAATATAGATGAAATTTAAAGCTGGTTATTTTACTTTAAAATGTATTGTTGAACATTTTACTGTAAATATATTTGCTGGCCCCCCTTTTTTATATAAATATCAATCAATAATCTATTCTAGGATCAAACTGCCTGCATACTATTGTTCACACTCCACCCACGTCTATTGAACAGGTGAAGAGTCTCATCCCTTGTTCCCTGTTTAGGATGTGGTTTCGGGCTTTTTCTTTCCAATCTTTTCACTCTTATGTAGCCCCCTGCACATCAGTGGCGTTACCGCCTTGCTCGGGGTGATATGATTAAAAAAATACGGAGAGGTAACGAATTCAGCAGAAAACAAGTATGTGTCTTTTCACCGGATCTATTCAGTTTGTACAGCTGGACTATTTTGAGGACCCTAGATGTTATGCCAGGATTTGCAATCGGAGGGACCACTTTGAACAACATAAGGTACGCAGATAATACAGTGCTGATTGCAGACACGGAAAGGAAACTTCAAGACCTCCTACAGAAGGTAGCTGAAGAGAGTGACAAGAAAGGACTACGATTAAACTGCAAGAAAACTGAATGAAAGTCATCCGCAAAAATGGCAGCCAAAATGCCAAATACAGGTGGGGCCTACTAAAATCAAGCAGGTACAAAAAATTACATACCTAGGCGTTCTAAAAAAAGGCAAAAAGTACGAAGGTGAATTGTCATGGCAAATGACGCGTTCCAGAAGCTGAGTAAAGTATTAAGAGACAGGAAACTTTCACTAGAAACAAAGAAGAGAATACTGGATGTGATGTTAGTTTTTCAATATAGCAGTTAATGCTTGAAAATATCATCAAAGATGAAGGAAAGACTTGAAGCAAATGAAATGTGGTTCGACTGAAGGATGCTGCGGATATCATCGACTGAGAAAGTGAGCAATGATGAGGTTTCGGAAAGGATGGAAGCGTAAAAAAAAATTAATATTGAGCATCAGGAAAAGAAAACTACAGTTCCTGGGATATGCAATGAGGAAAGAGGGCTTAGAGAACCTGATACTAAATAGAGAGAAAACGAGACAAGGAAAAGCGGCGGATAACATATTTGAAGGACCTGAGCAGGTGGATGAGAGAACAGGGGTTGCATGGTGTTGCAGGAAAAAAGCGTGCTAAGAAACACCAGAGATAGGGAGACGTGGAAGGCCTTGATCACCTACGTCCTGAAAGGACAAGGCTCAAGAAAAAAATTGCTAATGCTTTTACTAGAAAAATGTATTTTAAATATTTCTCAGACTTTTGTTTCGGCTGGGAATCTGACAAATATTATGGCCCCGGGTCAGAATGGACCTTGGAACAACTTCAATAAAGTTACTCCTCAAAAACTTTAGTCGCCGGATGAGGGGTTTTGTCATACACAGGGCTTTTAGAACTAGGAAGATTAATAAAAAAAAAAAACTACGAAAATCCAGATGACTTCATTAAGAAATTCAGCTGGCAAATAAATGAGATTATTGGATGATTGAATGTGAAAATTTTAGTTACCTTTTAGTTCGACCAAATCTAATATGTAACGCAATGATTAAATAGAGAAACATATAGAGAGTTCTATAATGGATATGGCAAGAAATAATTATCAAAATTAGGAAAAAAAGATGACCTGACATGAGAATTGAGAAAAAATGATTTTTATTCACTCAATCATGGTCATCTACTCTCGTATTATAATGACGCCCTTCTGCTAGGCTGGTGAAATAATCGCTCTTGTTGGCGCCTGATCAGCCAGATTTATGCTTGCTCAACAACCACGGAAGCCAGATGTAGTTTAAGCCGATCTTGATGACAGTTTTTGGGAAAGAGAGAGATCACATAATCTGTTAGGTTCACCAGCTTGGACAAAACCAGCAGAGTTAAAGAACTTGGCCACGATAACTTGTGACTTCACGCTAAAACAACCATCGAGGGATGCCGAACAGCATCTTCTACTGAACCTGGTCTAAAGATAGTGGTCTAAAGGTAGTGAATTACTGGTCTAAAAGTAGTGGATTACTGGTCTAAAGGTGGTGAGTTACGGGTCCTACCAAAAGTGGATTACTGGTCTAAAGTAGTGGATTACTGGTCTAAAGGTAGTGGATTACTGGTCTAAAAGTAGTGTATTACTGGTCTAAAAGTAGTGGATTACTAGTATAAAAGTAGTGGATTACTGGTATAAAGTAGTGGATTACTGGTCTAAAGGTAGTGGATTACTGGTCTAAAAGTAGTGGATTACTGGTCTAAAGGTGGTGAGTTACGGGTCTAAAAGTAGTGGATTACTGGTCTAAGGTGGTGAGTTACTGGTCTAAAAGTAGTGGATTACTGGTCTAAAGGTGATGAGTTACTGGTCTAAAAGTAGTGGATTACTGGTCTAAAGTAGTGGATTACTGGTCTAAAGGTAGTGGATTACTGGTCTAAAGGTAGTGGATTACTGGTCTAAAAGTAGTGGATTACACGGTCTAAAGTTAGTGGATTACTGGTCTAAAGGTAGTGGATTACTGGTCTAAGTAGTGGATTACTGGTCTAAAGGTGGTGAGTTACTGGTCTAAAAGTAGTGGATTACTGGTCTAAAGATAGTGGATTACTGGTCTAAAGGTAGTGGATTACTGGTCTAAAAGTAGTGGATTACTGGTCTAAAGGTAGTGAATTACTGGTCTAAAGTAGTGGATTACTGGTCTAAAGTAGTGGATTACTGGTCTAAAAGTAGTGGATTACTGGTCTAAAGGTAGTAGTTACTGGTCTAAAAGTAGTGGATTACTGGTCTAAAGTAGTGGATTACTGGTCTAAAGGTAGTAAATTACTGGTCTAAGGTAGTGGATTACTGGTCTGAAGGTAGTGGATTACTGGTCTAAAGTAGTGGATTACTGGTCTAAAGGTAGTGGATTACTGGTCTGAATGTAGTGAATTACTGGTCTAAAGTAGTGGATTACTGGTCTAAAGGTAGTGGATTACTTACTGGTCTGAAGGTAGTGGATTACTGGTCTAAAGTAGTGGATTACTGGTCTAAAGGTAGTGGATTACTGGTCTGAAGGTAGTGGTTACTGGTCTAAAGTAGTGGATTACTGGTCTAAAGGTAGTGGATTACTGGTCTGAAGGTAGTGGATTACTGGTCTAAAAGTAGTGGATTACTGGTCTAAAGGTAGTGGATTCTGGTCTGAAGGTAGTGGATTACTGGTCTAAAGTAGTAGATTACTGGTCTAAAGGTAGTGGATTACTGGTCTAAAGTAGTGGATTACTGGTCTAAAGGTAGTGGATTACTGGTCTGAAGGTAGGGGATTACTGGTCTAAAGTAGTGGATTACTGGTCTGAATGTAGTGAATTACTGGTCTAAAGTAGTGGATTACTGGTCTAAAGGTAGTGGATTACTGGTCTGAAGGTAGTGGATTACTGGTCTAAAGTAGTGGATTACTGGTCTAAAATTAGTGGATTACTGGTCTAAAAGTAGTGGATTACCGGTCTGAAGGTAGTGGATTACTGGTCTAAAGGTAGTGGATTACTGGTCTAAAGTAGTGGATTACTGGTCTAAAAGTAGTGGATTACTGGTCTAAAGGTAGTGAATTACTGGTCTAAAAGTAGTGGATTACTGGTCTAAAGTAGTGGATTACTGGTCTAAAGGTAGTAAATTACTGGTCTAAAGGTAGTGGATTACTGGTCTGAAGGTAGTGGATTACTGGTCTAAAGTAGTGGATTACTGGTCTAAAGGTAGTGGATTACTGGTCTGAATGTAGTGAATTACTGGTCTAAAGTAGTGGATTACTGGTCTAAAGGTAGTGGATTACTGGTCTGAAGGTAGTGGATTACTGGTCTAAAGTAGTGGATTACTGGTCTAAGGTAATTAGTTGGATCTGAAGGTAGTGGATTACTGGTCTAAAGTAGTGGATTACTGGTCTAAAGGTAGTGGATTACTGGTCTGAAGGTAGTGGATTACTGGTCTAAAAGTAGTGGATTACTGGTCTAAAGGTAGTGGATTACTGGTCTGAAGGTAGTGGATTACTGGTCTAAAGTAGTGGATTACTGGTCTAAAGGTAGTGGATTACTGGTCTGAAGGTAGGGGATTACTGGTCTAAAGTAGTGGATTACTGGTCTGAATGTAGTGAATTACTGGTCTAAAGTAGTGGATTACTGGTCTAAAGGTAGTGGATTACTGGTCTGAAGGTAGTGGATTACTGGTCTAAAGTAGTGGATTACTGGTCTAAAGGTAGTGGATTACTGGTCTAAAAGTAGTGGATTACCGGTCTGAAGGTAGTGGATTACTGGTCTAAAGGTAGTGGATTACTGGTCTAAAAGTAGTGGATTACTGGTCTAAAGGTAGTGGATTACTGGTCTAAAGGTAGTGGATTACTGGTCTAAAGGTAGTGGATTACTGGTCTGAAGGTAGTGGATTACTGGTCTAAAGTAGTGGATTACTGGTCTAAAGGTAGTGGATTACTGGTCTAAAAGTAGTGGATTACTGGTCTGAAGGTAGTGGATTACTGGTCTAAAGTAGTGGATTACTGGTCTAAAAGTAGTGAATTACTGGTCTAAAGTAGTGGATTACTGGTCTAAAGGTAGTGGATTACTGTTCTAAGGTAGTGAATTACTGGTCTAAAGGTAGTGGATTACTGGTCTGAAGGTAGTGGATTACTGGTCTAAAGGTAGTGGATTACTGGTCTAAAGGTAGTGGATTACTGGTCTAAAAGTAGTGGATTACTGGTCTGAAGGTAGTGGATTACTGGTCTAAAGTAGTGGATTACTGGTCTAAAGTAGTGAATTACTGGTCTAAAGTAGTGGATTACTGGTCTGAATGTAGTGAATTACTGAATACCGTTCTTGTATAGACGAAAGTTGAGGATGTTTTCGTCGTCTATAGTTGAGAATGTTTTCGTCGTAGGTAATACGCCCATAGGCAAGTGAACCGTGTTCTAGTCTTAAGGTTTGTTATAATCATTGTACTAACACCAAAGAATCCATTATTTTCTGTCGCGGCTCGAAGTATAGGGGCAGCTCTTTTCTTTGGATCACCCGCAAGATTGATTCGTAGACCGTGACGAAAAGGGCAAAACCTACAAGGTATCAAGTAGCTGGATTTCTCAAGATAGCTTGACGGATTCAAGAGTTCTTCTTTCTCATAACTCAGTTACCTTCCAAGGCTCTACGTCCATATGCGTTTTAATATTTAATCATAAATGGGGGGAGAGGAGAGTAATTCATACTATTTCCATGGGTATTACACGTAAGTGGTTTATCTCTTGTTTGCTGTTCCGGTTCCTTCTAATATCTTCTTAAACTCTAAGTTACTAACATCTCCAAATGGGCGTTGATATATTAAAATTTTGCAATCTAGGTGAACAAATCCAGAACAAGATGAGCGTTGTGGATATCGGTGCAGGACGCGAATTCGGAGAGCCGAGTTCGAATTCTATTTGAATTCGTTGGTTTTACTTACGCGCAAATAATCTTGGAAAAGTTATTAATCCGTCACTTCTCCCACCAGCTGTCGGTTAAATAGCAGGACAAACTGGGTCCTATAGCCTTTGTTAGAAACCAGTCTACCGCAGAAAATAATGGAAACCTACTGCTGGAAAATGCCCAGTCAGTCTTCCGAGACATGATCTCCTAAGCGTGTTTCACGTATAGCAATTATCTGATTAAATGACTTGAGCTTCACGAATTCACGATCTTCTTTCAGATGAAACGGAAACTTGAATTAACAGAAATGTGGTTGTACAGAAGAATGATGTGTATACCATGGACCGAACATGTTTGCGACGAAGTTATAGATAAAACTGAGACATAAAGAACAAAGTCAAAGATAGATAGATAGATAGAGAGAGAGAGAGAAAGAGAGAGAGAGACAAAGATAGAAAGAGAGAGTGTGTTCTAGGGTATATAATGAGGAAAGAGGGCTTGGAGATTATGATACTCACAGAGTATTGAAATTAAAGACACGGTAGCAGATGTAAACAACGTATATCTTATCTAGTTAGCTTTAGTAAATAGATAACGAAAATGTTTAGGAGCGATAACAATAAGACAATATTTTATATGAACTAAAAAGGAGAAAAATTGTGCAGAGCCATGTTCAGGCAATCCTGAAGGGAAACGACACATAAAAGAAAACAAAAAGGAGATATTTTTCATAACATTAATGTTGAAATTGAGATACGTAGCCGCAATTTCTGTTTTAATAGGTTCTTCTCTCGCACTTTTAGCGTTTGGTACTCCCTTCTTAGTTCTTAATTTTTTGTTAACCTCACTGTACAAAAATTTAAATGAAGCTTGAGATATTGATCTCATTGGATCTTGTTTTTATTGCTCTTGATCGTCAGTAACATTTTTTTTCAGTCTCAGATACTATTTGCGTCGTAGTTGCTTTATTACTTTGCTTAGGGAGAAATGTTTTTCTTTATTTCCTGTTACAGACACTCAATTTCCAAGGACGACCCAACACTAGATGTGAATATAGCAACATTTGAAGACGTGAAGCAAAAGTCAAATTTATGGTTTGCTCATTTCTTAGAGATTGAACGCGTCATCTGGACACGAGTTTGGATGAAAATATTATTAAAGTGTAGGAGGATAATGTCGGGAAATTAGATGATTTCAATTTTTAATAATAACTTTAAAAATATTCACTACTCGAAACTGGTTTCTCACGCTTATTCCCGAGGCACTGTTTATTGTTGATTGTTTTCAAAGAAAAAAAAATGCTTTCTTATTTCATCACGTCTACAAATTTAAACAACCGTTTAATTGTTCGGTACACACAGCTTTTAATGAGTACAATGAGGCCGCACTCCGGAGTGTACATTACGTCTCGTTTACGCTATTAAAATGACTGTGTCTAACTTTTGGCTTTGCTGTTAACACACACACACACACACACACACACACACACACACACACACACACACACACACACAAATACAAAAACACACACATAAAAACAGAAAAACACGAAAACACTGACACACCAACACACAAAAAACTCGCATATACAAAAACACAAATGCAAAAACACACACACACAAAAATACAAGACACACACACACACACAAAAATACAAGACACACACAAAGCACACACAAACACCCTCCCCACCCCACACACACGTTGCCTGTTTATTTTTTGAGCAAATTCAGCCGTTTTTTCTATCGTGAATCTGCTCAGTTATTTTTATTTTACAGTTTATTATTTTACTTTTTAATTTTTTGGTTTTTGTGATTGTTAATTACTTGTGACTGAAATTTATATTTTGCTATATAGACTCGTTTTCTTTTACGGTAGTATATATTATTTCGTATTTTTGTTTTATTAACATGTTTTTTGGTTTAGTGAATTTTTTTCTATAATTTTTGTGAATCTTTTCTTCGTGAATCTCCTTTTTATTTTCATTTTTATTTTTCTTTAGTATTTATTTTTAACTTCTCAATTATTTGTGTTTGCTAATTAATTGTGACTGTAATTATATAGTGTGTATATTATTGTGTTTATACAGTATGTATATTATTGTGTTAATATAGTGTGTATATTATTTTGTTTATATAGTGTGTATATTATTGTGTTTATATAGTGTGTATAGTATTGTGTTTATACCGTATGTATATTATTGTGTTAATACAGTGTGTATATTATTTTGTTTATATAGTGTGTATATTATTTTGTTTATATAGTGTGTATATTATTGTGTTTATATAGTGTGTATATTATTGTGTTTATACCGTATGTATATTATTGTGTTAATATAGTGTGTATATTATTTTGTTTATATAGTGTGTATATTATTGTGTTTATATAGTGTGTATATTATTGTGTTTATATAGTGTGTATATTCTTGTGTTTATATAGTGTGTATATTATTTTGTTTATACAGTGTGTATATTATTGTGTTAATATAGTGTGTATATTATTGTGTTTATATAATGTGTATATTATTGCATTTATAAAGTGTGTATATTTTTATTTATTTTTTTTTAAAATTTCACCCCAAGCAAGGCATTCCACTGCCGCTATTGCGCAGGGAGGTTACATAGGAGAAATTGAAGAGAAAGGGTGGTTAGATATCGGAAATGTCAGAAAGAGGGTAATAGACGGGTAAGGATACCGAGGCTGAGGATTGGGCAGATGGGAAGAGTGTTTGAGAGAATGGATGCAAGTTAGTGTGTTAGGAGTTGTCTATTGACCTTATATTTAAACTCCTGAGATTGTAGCTGTCAGGGAAACAAGTATGTGGAAGGGAATTCCACAGTCGGGAAGTGCGAGAACAGAAGCTGTTGGAGTAGAAATTGCGGTTACATTTTATCGGTTTCACTGGGTGGGACCTACTTGCTAATCTAGTATCTCGTGCAAATTCGTACCTACGGGGCACCAGTAATCTAAATTCATCGGAGCAGAAGCCGTGAAAGTATTTATAGAAGAGGCGCAGGGAAGCCACGTCACGCCTGTGAGAAAGTGACTGCAAAAGGTCTGCAAAGTCGGTATCAATCACATTACAGACTCTCCGTTGTATTTTGTCAAGAACCCCGAGGAGAATAGCAGGGGCACCCGACCAGATGTGGCAGCAGTATTCAATACACGCGCGGATGGTAGATTTATATATGTGCAGGATAGATTCAGACGGAAAGAACTTCCGGGCCCTGCACAGAGAACCGACTTTCATAGTAGCAGATTTAGCAATGGATTCGATATAGTCATTCCACATGAGGTCCACTGAGATAGTGAGACCAAGAAGGCGTAGTGCTTTACTCTCTGGGAGGCAGCCTGTTCCATGCTAATGAGAGGTAGGTGCGATTGTCTATGATGGTTAATTGATAGCAGCTTCGTTTTAGAAGCATTAAAATTTGCGAACCATTTCTTACCCCAGTCCACTCCGGATTGGAAGTCCTTTTCAAGCTCGGCTGCGAGGTTTGCTTTGTCGCGCACACCAGATTGTATTTATATAGTGTGTATATTATTGTTTTATATAGTATGTATATTATTGTGTTTATATAGTGTGTATATTATTGTGTTTATATCGTATGTATATTATTGTGTTTATATCGTGCGTATATTATTGTATTTATATAATGTGTATATTATTGTGTTTATATAGTGTGTATATTATTGTTTTATATACTATGTATATTATTGTGTTTATATATTGTGTATATTATTGTGTTTATATAGTTTGTATATTATTGTGTTTATATAGTATGTATATTATTGTGTTTATATAGTGTGTATATTGTTGTTTATATAATGTGTATATTATTGTTTATATAGTGTGTATATTATTGTTTATATAATGTGGATATTATTGTGTTTATATAGTATGTATATTATTGTGTTTATATATTGTGTATATTATTGTGTTTATATAGTATGTATATTATTGTGTTTATATAGTGTGTATATTATTGTGTGCATATATGGCCTCTTATATTTGTTTGTTTGTGTGCGTTCGCTTTCTGTGCAGTTATATCTATTCACTTGTCGTTCTTGTATATTTGTTTTTTCTTTATAATTTTTGTATATGTGTGATTTGGCTCACCGCCCATAAACTGTTCTCCGACAGGCAATATGGATTCCACTTTGACAGGTCCACAGCCGACCTGCTAACAACCGTAACGGAGTACATGCTACAGGCCCTTGACGAGGCTCGTGCGGTTGCTCTGGACATCTCCAAGGCTTTCGACAGGGTTTGGCACTCTGGCCTCCTATGCAAACTACGCGGTTATGGTATTACCGATCGCCTGCTTGACCTAATCCAATCTTTATTAAATAACCGCAAAATGAAGGTCGTTCTGAATGGGCGTGCCTCTTCGTCCTACAGCACGAATGCTGGTGTCCCACAGGGCTCTATCCTGGGCCCGACGCTCTTCCTTATTTTCATCAACGACCTCCCAGATGAGATCAAGTCCCAAGTAGGCATCTACGCAGATGACACTACAATATACTCCCGCACCAGTAAGAAACCTGTCGTGGCGGACAGACATAATCTCGCTGCTGACCTTGAGCGGGATCTACACTCAGTGGTGAACTGGGGCAAGAAGTGGCTTGTCAACTTCAATTCATCTAAGACGAAACTGTTGTTTGTCAACCATTACAGGCAACCTCTTCTGCCTCCCATAAGCATGGACCAATCTACTAACCACTGGCCTCTAGCGCTCTCCCCTCCCTTGTATAACCTTCCCTTTCTCTCCACCTATGTATCTGTCATCGTACCTGCTTTCCCAGCTTTCTATTGTTCCTTTCTTACGAGTTTGTACTCCTCACTCTTTTCTAATTAATCTTTTTACATTTATGTAACCCCCTGCACATCAGTGGCGTTTCCGTCTTGCTCGGGGTGAAATGATTAAAATAAAATGAGTTCTTTTATCTTTCTGGTACGGTCGCTGTTTCAATGTTAAACTGTATACACCTATATCCCTCACCTAACCTCAGTATTTTTTATGTGTGCTAACCTAATTTTACTTTTCTTTTTAAATCCTGAGTTAAATTAAACTATTTGATTTTTCGGATCTGATGAAGCAGCTTGTACTTTAAAACTCTCAAAATAGATTCTAGATTTATAACCGTTTAATTATGTGTTGAGATTTCTTTTCTATATACCATATTGCGCTGGATAATATGCATTCAGCTCTATGCTTTTATCGATTTCATATTTTATATTAATTAGCTGAATTTTTTTTAATATCCTCTCCGTTTTTACGAGTGTGTCATTTCCTCTTCCCCTCTCTCTCTCTCTCTCTCTCTCTCTCTCTCTCTCTCTCTCTATATATATATATATATATATATATATATATATATGTTGGTTTCCTATAAGCTGTGGTAAGAGGTTGTAGGTGTCCGATATACTAGGACATCCAAAATGGCTAGTTGAGAATTTGATTCTTTCTCAACAGTAAAGCGCAGAGCTAGAATGTCATTAAGAAAAGAGAGAAACTGCTCAGCCTCAAATTCATTATTAAATAAACAAAATGTCTCGTCTACATATCGACAACACAGTTGAGAACGAAATACAATGCAACGTATTCTCTCCACATGAACGTCATCAAAAATATAATCGAGTGCTGGACCAAATGGGGATCCCATACCAACCCTGATAATTTGTCGGTACATAGTATTATTGAAACTAAATTCAATAGACATTGTAGCAAATTTCATCAATTCTACAAATACAGATTCAGCAATACTATGTGGAGACAAAGAACTACGATAAAGCAAATCGCAGCAAATATCAATTGTCTCCAAAAGCGGGACACAAGTGAAGAACGAACAAACATCAAAGGGACATATAAACTTACCTGAAGAAGACAAATCTTTGGTGCGGTCAACGAAGAAAAAGGAATCCTTCAAACAAAACCCACTAAATTGATGCAACACCGGTTTTAAAAGTAATGACAGCCATATGGCTATCTTGTAATGATCCATCCATTGACAGAATTTGTCTCAACGGTACACCATTCTTGTGGATTTTTGCAAGCCCATACAACCGGGGACGAATAAACACAGAAGGACGAATTTCATTAGAAATTTCTTGGGAAAGAACCCCACATTTTATTCACCTCAAAAGTAATTTCTGGAATTTTATTTCACTTGAGGCAGTTGCATCACGCGTATCAGCAGCAGATCCCAGCTTTGTAAATTTAGAAGTGTCTTCCAAAATTAAAGAAAACCTAGCTAGATAAACTGCCCGATCTAAAATAACAACACCAGTAACTTCATCAGGTTTGGAAATTCTTTTTCTTCTTCTATGTGCCCTGTCCCTTCAGGACGTAAGCGATCATCGTTCTCCACGTCTTCCTATCCCTTGTGGCTCTTAGTATGTTTGCTCCTGTTACTCCTGGCAACCTCCGTTCTGTCATCCACCTGATCAGGCCCTGCAAATATTTTATCTTCTGCTTTCCTCTGTCTCTTTTTCCTTCTATCTGATCTGTCAGTATCAGGTTCTCCAAGCTCTCCTTCCTCATTGCGTGTCCCAGGAACTTCAGTTGTCTCTTCCTGATGCTCGGTATTAATTTCCTTTTTGTTGCCATTCTTTCCAACAGCTCATCGTTGCTTGCATGCTCAGTCCACGATATCCGTAGCATCCTTCTGTTGAACCATATTTCCGCTGCTTCCAGTTTTGTCCTCAGTTTCGATGATATTGTCCAGCATTCACAGACGTATTGAAGAACTGACATCACATAGCAATCCAGCACTCTTTTCTTTGTTTTTAGTAAATTTTTCCTGTGTGTTAGTATTTTACTCAGCTTCTGGAATGGGTTGGAAATTACTAAATCAAAATTATTCCTCAATGAATTAATCACACGTTGACATTCAGCTTTCCACTTAGATTCAGCTGAAGCAACAGATGAATTAAATACCATATGTGTCATTTTTTGAGTGATCGACACACTTCTAAATAAAAGTTAATCCAAGGATTTAAAAATCTTGCAAAAAGAAAATATACATCTATCATTCATTATGTTTGAAAATTATGAAATATAAAGTTCAATTAATCAGATATGAAATAAATAGTATTTGTTTATGACATGAAATTTAGAAGAAAAGTATTTCTTTATTACAAACGTCTGACAGCACTTATCAATCAATCTGGAAGTATGGTGACCAAAAGTTGACATAACCCAGTTTAACATTTCGTAAGGGGAACAACCCTGAAAACATGTCACTTTTTAACGATAAGTATCTTATAATCTTTCATAGTAAAAGAAAATGTGCAGTTTAACATAATAAAAAAATATTTTAAATATCTTGATTCTAAATGATTTAAATTTGCCTTATGAATTTTCAATTTGTAAATAAAGTCTATTTTTTAAATAATAAACACTAACTCTGAGTAACTAAAAGAAATTTAAAAGGATATTTGAAACTTTAATTTGCAAAGAAAAAATGAAAACAATTTTTATAAAGATTAAATATTTATCGACTTTTTTCTACTACAGAATATGATATACTAAAATTATATTCTTCATAAAATCAATTAAAACTTTACAGTAAAAATGGCGTATTTTTATGCATATTTGATTTCACTATTCGGAACAGATTTTCTGAAAAATGTTCCGGTAATTAAAAATAAATTACATGAGTTACATTCTCCAATAAATTCTGCATTTTACTAATAAATAAAGAATTTGTTTAGATAATGTATTATTAGAATTTTTATGCAATTAATTGAAGTGGTGGGGTAACAGATGTAAAAAATATTTTTAGCAAGTTTTTCTAACAACAATAATTGTATAAACAGTTTTATCTATTTGTGAATAAGTCTTGAAAGTTTAATTAAAATCACGCATTTATTTAATTTTCAAATTAATGTGTCTTTCAACGCCAAAAAACGATTTGAGTAATACAACAAAAAAAAAAAAAAAAAAAAAAGAAGGGATTAACGAAAGTGGGTAGAAAAGATAAGAAAGCAAAAAGAGAAATCAGAAAAAAGGGAAAGAAAGAGGAGACAGAAGGACAGAGAGGAAAAAAAAGCAAAGAAAAACAAGAGAGAAAAAACCGAGAGGAAAAGCCAATGAAAATGGCTCAGAAAGAAAGAAACCACAAATTAAGGCCTGAAGTAAAATACAGACAGATACAGATATCGGTCACGCAACGTCTGGGCTTAACAAAAGGAAAAAATGAGAAAAAGTACAGAGGGAAAAAAGTGTCGGGAAGACAAAGAGATAGACATTTAAAACTTTGACCGGAAGTGAATTGCAGATAGATACATTCGTTAGTTACATTGTATAAAACTAAATCATTAGGCATTAAAAAAAATATGAAATCGCTTACACAAACATAGGAATTATTATTAAAACGCAGATCTGAGGACATTTAGAAATACAAGACGAAGATATAATTTCATTAGAGTTAATATGACAAATTGGAGAATTAAAATAATTTTTATTTATAAAAAAATAAGACTAAAACTTACAAATTAGAAATTTAAAAATTAAAAATTAATAAAAATTAAAATTAAAAAATAATAAAAATTAAAGGAAAAACTAGAATTAATGTTACAATTATAAATTGAAGTTAAATTTAGATTTAAAGCAGTAAATAGATCACAATTTGTAATAGAAAATAAAAATAAAGATATAGTTAAAATAACAGAAGAATGATCGTAATATACCATATGATTTTTGTTTCTTTTTTTTCCCGAACCACTATATTTTTCCCCAATATTGATCTGAAATGATAAATAACCGCTATCTCTTAGAATTTTACGATAAATTGTTTTATGTTTTTCGAATATTTCTTTGCTAGAGAAGTGTTTGTTAATGCGACTATGTTTGGGGGGTCTCTTTCTCTTTGAGCTGTTTACAATGGCCCTTTCCTCTCGTTTCTTTCTTTCTCTCTTACTTTCCTCTTTGCTTTTTATATCCTTTGTGTACTTCTCTTTCCTCTTTCTTTCCCCTTTTTTTTGATTTCTCTTTTGCTTTCTGATCTTTCCTACCCTCTTTACCTTCTACGAGAATTTTTCCAAAAATAAAAGAAAGTTAATTTTTAATTTTACTTTTTCAAAAATAACGTTGATTACCATCATTATTATTTATCTAATGAGTCATTGTTCTTTCAATACCTTAACAAAATTTACAATTTTGTAGTAGATTGTAGTTTGTACATGTTCTAAAGTATAATATATATATATATATATATATATATATATATATATATATATAAAACTCCACCTTTAAAAAACAGCATATCTATATTTTTTATAATCGTATCGCTCCAAGCAAGGCATTTTACTACTACTTTTACAGGGTTTACATAGGAAAGTTATAAGAAAGAGTGACAGATTATAGGGGGTGTCAGGAAGTGGGTAAGAGAAGGATGTGAATACCGATGAGCGTGAAGTGGACGGAGAAAATAGCATGATAGAGAGAGGATGCAGGTTAGTGAGATAGGAGATGACTATTGACTTTACATTTAAATTCTGTATTGTAGCTGTATAGGAAGCAAGTAAATAGAAGGAAATACGCGTAACGCGAGAAAAGAAGATAATGGTGTAGAATTTGCGTTTACAATTTATTTGTTTCACCTAGTTGCTAATCTTGGGATCGAGTACATTCATGTATAAGGGGTACCAGTGAGCTAAGTTCATCGGAGCAGAATCCGTGAAAGTATTTGCAGAAGAGACACAGAGACGCCACATTGCGCCGGTGAGAAAGTGACTGTATCTGAGCTGCCAAGTCGGGATCGATCACATTATAGATTCTTCGTTGGATTTTTTTCTGAATGACACCAAGTTGGATAGCAGGAGCTATTATTATGAAATAATAGTAATTCCAGAAAAACCTAGAAGATTTAAGAAAACGAATTGCACTAAAACCTGCAAAAGTATTTTCTGTGAATGTGGTAATTGTAGGTGAGTACCCCTTTTTGCACATAAGAATGGACACGCCTGATGTGTATATATAATCCTGCCTTAAAAGAGAACATTAGTGGTCGTCAAAGAGAGTTTTCTCGCTGCGAATACATCTCTCACTGTCAGATCTCAGCCCTCGAGTAGAGGACGCTCTCTGCTTCCGAGCAGAGAGCACTAACCCAGTCGTGGTTCGGCCGAAGTGTAGAAGCACGACTGGGGAAAAATAGACAGGTATTTTTTGGCCGGGCCATATAGCCCGGAAATCCCACTCATAACTGACCATGTGTCACATGTTGCCCTTACTGGGAGGGACAACTAAATATAGTGGTTGTCAAAGAGAATTAGTAAGGAGTCTGTTGGCCCCCAATTTGGTGCATATTAAGGTGAAGTTGTTTTGGATATAGACTCATTACCCGGACATACTTCTTCACTACAAGGCTGTATATATTGATTTCTACTAATATTATTCCTGGTATTCCTGAATTGACTAACCCGTGTTCCAGTTTGTATATTTTTGTTCAATATGACTTATAATTTCTATCTCCATATCAGCTTTTCTTATTTATTATTTTGTGTGGTTTCTCAACAAGAATCCACAACAGTAATGGTGAAAAACGAGTGTGTAATGAGAGAAGAAAAGGATGAAAGGGAGAAATGACCATAACATAACGATACGCACAGGCATACAAACGCTCACACACGCATACAACCCTCGCTCACGCATACAACCCTCGCTCACGCATACACACACACACACACACACACACACACACACTGTAATCAACTTGATATCAACCAGCGCATAAATTAATTACATTAAGCCTAGTATGAAAAAAAGAAAGTGAGAAAATTCGCAGTCAATTGTTGATAACATCTGAAAGGTGAACAGAATTATTACAAAATGGGTCATATCCAAAATTACTGACTCAAAGTGATGCTATTTCAACTATTAGTTTGTTACAAAAATAATGTCCACTTGTAGTGTTGTATTTGGAAAAGTCGTTTTAAAACCGTATTCTTGCTACATATTAGGTGAATTTTAATTTAATAATTTTAACTAATTTTCCGACAAAAATATTCTTTAGGTCCTGGGTATGACCATAAACTGCATCCGGCAGCAAGGCCTCTGATTGGGAGGTTGTGAGGAGCATGGACCCATCTCATAATTGCTGCTGTTTCCAGGTCCACTCTGATCCGGAGTGGTAGCATCCGTTAGGGTCTCAGCTATGGGTAAATAGTTAACCCCCGAACCGAGGTCAAAATGCTCTGAATGTTTTTACCAACAAAACTTTTTCAATGAAAAATTTTACCAACAAAACGTTTTTGAAAAAAAATTGTTACCAAAACAAATACATAAAGGAAAAAAAATTACTAGCAATACATCTGACTCTCAATGAAACCCACTTAACAAAGAAAGTATATTCCATTCATACAAATCTATTGTAAAAATCTTGTTGGCATTAAATAACCTATTGAGGTTGATATGCCGTAAAACAAAACAAACAAACAAAATATAGGTGAAGCATAGAGGCACTTAATTATAAACATGACTAAACATTCTTTGCATGTGTTCAAACTTGGGCTCAGTGCTTCCCAAAATTCTGCCAATATCAACAAAGCATGGGGAGATGGGTCTACAAGTGATGAAATATTTGTAGGTGGTTCCAGATATTCCGTACTGGTGATGAGAGCACTGAAGACGAAGAAGGTAGAGTAGGATATTCAGTCTTGACAACGAATAGTTGCAAACATTTGCAGAGAAAAACCCGCACCAAAGTGTCAGAGAAATGTTTCAGTCACTTGGTGTAGACACTGCAACAGTCTAATACCATTTGCAGAGTACTGACAAGGTTAAAAAGCTCGATAAATTAGTTCCTCAAGATCTTAATGAAAATGAAAAACTTAGGCATTTTGAAGTGGGCTTGATGCTCTTTCTGTATAATGATCACTTTCTTGACTGAATAGTCAATTGTGATGAAAATTGGACCCTTTATGAGAGCTGTAAACGATCACGTCAATGGCTTGATAGTGATGAGTCCCGCAAATATTTCCCAAAGCCAAAGTTGCATCCATAAAAAATTATGGTTACTTTCGTGTGGTCTGAAAATGGTCTTATCCACCACAGCTTTATGGCAGCCAATCAGAGAATTCATGCAGAGATTTACTGCAATCAGCTTGTTGAAATGCACGCACGCCTTCAAAACATGAGATCTACATCAATGAATCGACGTGGTCCAATTCTGCTCCATACGAATTTGTGTTGAAAGAATGACGTTGCAAAAACTCACAGACTTAGGATACGAGAATTTACCATATCCTCCATATTCTTTTGATCTTTCACCCACTGATTATCATTTTTTAAGCACTTAACAAAGAAAGTATATTCCATTCATACATTCATTTAGTTTATTTTTAAATGGTAAAACTTCTAAGACTTAACCAGAAGTGGAATTAGCTTTCAAAGATTTCGTTGCATCACAACCAATATTTTTTTTATAAACGTGGAATAAATAATAACGTCGATCAATGACAGAGTTGAAATAGATGCACAAGGCTCGTATTTTAACTAATTTTAAAATTTGTACAATTAATTTTTCAAGAATAAAATCGTGTTTCTGAAATCGGCCACAATTTCTGTAAAAACCTAACATACACATATATATATATATATATTAGTCATCCACATACAAGCCTGTTTCACTGTATCACAGCTCATCAGTGTGGCGAGACACATCTACTTGCTTCCGGCCGGGATAGAAACTCGACCGATTTGGTGTCAGCCGGAGTCGCTACCCCACTAAGCCATAGGCGCATGGAATCAGAGAAGGGAAATTTTAACGTGTTGAATATAACCAGTGTATACACACGCAAATTACCGAAAGAACTCATTTCTGAAGAGTAATGCTTATATCGCTAAAGTGGAAACTGTTTTTCAAATTTTCTTCTCCAGAGAGCTGAAACGTAACGAGAGCATAATATATTAGTCATCCATATGCAAGCCTGTTTCGCTGTATCACGGCTCATCAGTGTCGCTAGACACATCAATTTGCTTTTGCTGGCCCGGATCAGACTTTGACCAATTTGGTGTTAGTCGGAGTCGCTATTGATATGCAAGTACAAGCATATATAATTATAAAATACAACAGATCTCTAAAGTATATAGCATTAAATATATATACACAGTTATGCTACACACATAGGATAATATGTATATTTGTTAATAATATTTAAATGCATTATATAAGCTGAAACTCAATTTACACAAATGATTGGCAACTTATTTACTTTTCTTATGATTTAAGGTTTGTTTTTTATATAAAGAAAGACAATTTTTCGCTCATAGAAGAGACGCGTTCCTATGTCTAACGCCAAAATTTTTAACATTGAATTTCTAAGCTTTAACGGTTTTTAATACAATAGAAAAAAACAATATGATACAATTTATTTACGATATTCTTTCTAAGTAAAATTAAGTTTTTTACTTTAAATTTACGCTAAGGCTAACTATTCGCGATTAGCTTAATGAATATACAAGGTTTCATCGCCGGGTGTGATAGTGGGGATAAGCTCCTAATATCTATAAAATGCTCCCATGGCATGCTTGTTCAAATAACGACTGATAACTAAGTTCAGTCCCTGGGGTGCTCGTCGCAGAACTCCTTTTACAGACAGGAGAAGGGGCGAAAGGCGGGTTACTGGCGCCTCATAATCAGTTGCTTCTGACAGGTGGAGTTCATGAGCCTGGGAAGTAAAAAAACCCATTTCAAACTTGCGCTGCCTTGTGACCATATCAAGGAATGGAAAAAGCTTCAGGATTAAACCTCGAGGTAATATCAGGAGTAGGAGTCCCTAAGGCAGTTTGCTGTTGTATTCAACTAGTTCAACTCCTACGACGGCACTGGTCCTAAATTGTTACGACCCTTTCGTTCCTTTGGTTTAATCAGTGACGTGGAAAGTGGGCATGTGATATATGTCCTCCACACACACACACACACACACACACACACACACACACACACACATATATATATATATATATATATATATATTAATAATTATGCATATTATCCTATGTTTATGGCCCGAGTTTGCGTTTCATGCGTTACGCAATCATCAAGTGCATATTTCAAACTGAGTTTAAAATATGAACCTGATGATTGCATAGCGCATGAAACTACGATTCGTGACATAAACGTAAGATAATATATATATTTATTAATATATATATATATATATATATATATATAATACAGCTCTGTTCCTATATTGAGCACTGTTTTATTAACATTTAAATAATAATACCATACATATGTACACACTCTTTATATGTATAATTAGTAATTCGCGTCACTATATATGTATACTAAATCAGGTTTGTGTTTTCTAGGACACTAAACTTTTGCTTGTCTCTTACCGATTGATATCTGTCTAGAATGGATGTGACAAGGAATAAAATTCCTACGACACATGAGTACAAAAAAATATAAAAATATTTGTCCAGGGAGTGTCGATAATCAATATAATTAAGTATTATGTTGAAGTAGAAAATTCCTTGGTGCAAAAGTATGGAAGATAATTTACGTCTCTTACAGCGCGATCATGTCTGATATGATCAAAGTTTTCAGCTGTGAATGGAATTTCTTAGTTTAATTATTTCCTAGGTGATGTTCTATCGGATTCTTACACATTCAGAATTATTGAAGATATATCTTGAAGAATTACTTTTCAAAAAATAATGAAAAATACCATTTTGCGTTCTTTTTTATTATTATTTATTATTTAGTTAATCACTCAAGACAAGTGGCCGCTTCTAAGGATTATGCGGCTGAGGAGTATGCAGCTTGGGTATATGTGGCCGAGGAGTACAAAGCTGAGAAATATACTACTGAGGAGAATACAGTTCTACAGAATCTGAGGAGTTTGTGGTTGAGTACTATGAAACTGGGGTGTATTTGAATAAGGAATATGTGACAGTGGATTAAGAAACTGAGGAGTATTATACTGATATCTGACAGAAGTGTATCTAACTGAGGAGTATCATGCAGGGGAGTATGCTGTTGAAGAATATACGGTTGAGGAGTATGCATTATAGGAGTATGAGGTTACAGTTCTCAACACATAAGGTTTTACTATTATGGTTTTCGTACAATTGTTTTTTAAATAATGAATTTTTTACCCTAATGCCTGATCAGGTCTTCTTCTAGACTGATTGGTAACTGTTGTGGAATTTCGGGTGAGGAACCGCACAAAATAATGAACAACAAAGAAGATAGGTGAGATAGAAAAATAGGATATATTATACGCAAAGATACAACTGGAACGCAGCTTAGTAATACAGGAATACGATTAGTAAGGAATATATATATATATATATATATATATATATGTATGTATGTATGTATATAAGTCTTTAAAGTGAATCCGTGCTGGAATTAGTATATCCGTGTAATACTATTCTGGCTGAGTGGAGCTCAGAGCTACTATGACTACTGACACGGTATTTTATGTGTAACTTCGGTATCTCTCGGTAACTTACGTACCTCTTACGGTACACATACTGTCACTCTAACGGATCTATATCAATGCACATCCCACTGGGGCAAAATGTGACACAAGACCTTTTTAGAGTGGGTGATCTGGGCCATATAGCCCAGCCAAAAATAGCTGTCTGATCTTGCCCAGTCGTGACTCTACCCTTCCGCATAGCTACGACTGGGTTAATGCTCTCCGCCCAAAGGCAGAGAGCCGACAGTGACCAGTCCGGAGATAAACTCTGACGGATCGATATCAATCCACCCTTCACTGGGGCAAAATGTGGCACAAGGCCTTTTTAGAGTGGGTGATCCAGGCTATATAGCCCAGCTAAAAATAGCTGTCTGACTTTGTCCAGGCGTGATTCTACCCTTCGACATAGAGCGGAGAGCCGACAGTGTCAAGTCCGGAGATAAAATCTGACGGATCTGACGTATCTCACTATAACAGAGGTATATGTATCCTGAAGTTGAGTCCATTATCATAAACGTTATATTTCTTGGGTACATGTGTTTGAGTAGATATTTCTGGCGTCAGTATCTTCTGGGGTGTATAAGAAATGTCTTATTAAAGAAAACTCGCCTGTTGAATTGGACTCGAAACTGCCTTCTTCATAACTTGGTAGAAAACAAACTACAAGACCTACAGGAAGTAATTAAAATGGAACGAAAAGTCTTCATATAAACTACAAGAAGACTGAATGCAAAGGATGATCCAAAAGTGCTAACTATACGTTGGGGATATTAAAATCAAATAGGTGCAGGAATTTAAATACCTGGGAAATGTTCTAACAGAGGACAGAAAGTGCGATACAGAGATCCAAAGGTGTATTGCCATAACCAAGGATGTATTCCAGAAGCAGAGTAGAGTATAAAGAGACAGGAACATTTGGCTGGAAACAAAGAATAGAGTAGAGGTTTGTTATAGGATATCTGTCCTTCAATATGACAGCAAATGCTGAACAATCTCATCAAAGATGGAGAAAAGACTTGACGCAATCGAAACATGGTTCTAAAAAAGAATGCTGAAGTGACATGGACAGAACATGTGATTAACAATATGGTTTTGGAGAGGATGAACACGAGAAGGAAACTGATATTTGCATCAGGAAAGGGCTTGGAGAAATTGATGCTCACGGGACGGATAGAGGAGAAGCGACACAACGGAAATCAACGCACAACATACTTGGTGGAGTTGAGCAGATGGATGGTGGAGCGTGGATTGTGTGTGATAACAAGAGATAGGCTGTTAAGAGCGACAGATGATAGGAAGATGTGGAAGACAATATGTCATTAAGACACACGGCACATTAACGAAGAGGAACTTACTTTCATTATGGAGCAGTGGATATCGGCTCGGAATGAGAAATCAGAGAGCCGAGATCGAACTCTAGTTGAAATCGTTGCATTTATTTCCACGCAAATACCAATGAGAAATGTATTCATCCGTCATTTCTCTCTCTGGCTATAGGTTAAGTAGAACGTCAGACTAGGTTCTGTAGTCTTGGTTGGCAACCCGAAAACCACAGAGAATAATGGCAATCTACTGAAGTCCATGATCACCTACGTCCTGAATGGACACGGCACTAGAAGAAGAAGAGGAATTGTTTGTATCACGTATGATACTTAAATCTAGTTTCAGAACAGTCCTTTTTAAACATTATCAAAGTGGAGACATGACAGTCATGTAAGGCTCGGTTATCTAAATTGAGAAACGCTCATCTGTCCTCAAGATATTTCGACGCATTCTGATCATTAGGAAAGGATATATTAGTTTAACTGTTAAAAGAATAGAAGAAAAGTCAGTGACATACTTAATTATTTGTATCCACGAAATATAATTGATAGAATAAGAATAAAATAGATTAAAATATAAATTAATTACTTGCATTTTTAAATCAAGACAAAATCATTTGAAACGTTGTGAAATGGCCAATCATATATACTTCATGCAGAGATTAAACATCTTCTTCTTCTTCTTCTCTGTGCCCTGTCCCTTCAGGACGTAGGCGATCATGGTCCTCGACGTCTCCCTATCCCTTGTGGCTCTCAGCATGTTTGTTCCCGTTACTACTGGTAACCCCCGTTCCGTCATCCACCCGACCAGGCCCTGCAAATATGTTATCCGCTGCCTTCCTCTGTCTCTCTTTCCTTCTATTTGGCCAGTCAGTACCAGGTTCTCCAAGCTCTCCTTCCTCATTGCGTGTCCCAGGAACTTCAGTTGTCTCTTCCTGATGCTCGGTATTAATTTCCTTTTGGTTGCCATTCTTTCCAACACCTCATCGTTGCTTGCATGTTCAGTCCACGATATCCGCAGCATCCTTCTGGAGAACCACATTCCCGTTGCTTCCAGATTTGTCCTCATTTTCGATTATATTGTCCAGCACTCATTACCGTATTGAAGAACTGACATCACATAGCAATCCAGCACTCTTTTCAAACAAAGAAAAGATTAAACATACTTTAGGATAAATACAATTTTATAGTCGTACCTTGAAAACTGTTTATAGAATATCCTGAAAGAATTTTTGTTAAATTTCGAACGTATCTTTAATCTATATGGAAAATAACAAATATGATATTATTTCATTTTGGATATTATTTTAAGCATCTCATAGTTTCTCGAAGAATAGTAGAGACAGCATTTTTTTCTATATTATTTTAATTATTTTATGGTTATGTCTTGAAGGCTGTCACAATGCGTTGAGTAAAATAAAGGCAGGTAAAGAAGTTTTTGGGTATTACCTATTTATTAAACATTAATATTTCGAGATCAAAATCTCATCTTCAGAATGACAGAGAAGAGTGTGTTCCTGGCCTTTCAAAGAATGGTCATTCATGGCTGGCTGTCTGTTGCTGCTATCATTAATTTTACTGTGTGTTTATGTATGCGTGTGTGTGTGTGGGTGTGTGTTTATGGTATATGTGTGATTTATAGTTGGGGCCTTTTTCTGGTCTGACGATATCAGTTAATTATTTTACCTAAGGTAGTAAAGCTACAAAGACACGGGGTGGTTACTGAGTGTGAAAGAATCTAAGAAAAAGAAAAACCTATTAAAGAGTGAGAGAGAAAAAAGAACAGAATATAACGATTGACATTTCTTTAAAATCTTTCAAGATCAAACTTGATTCGAAACGAAGAAGCCAGATAAGAGTTCAACAAGTGAGAAGAGTGAGTGGAGAAACTTATGCGTACATCCCTCTGTTTCAACTGTAAAATGATTAGAATGAGACCTTATTGCCAATCTAGTACCGCGCTTAAATTCATAAAGTCTAGGACCATCACATCACTCAATAAATCCTGGGCCTAAAGGATAAAACAACAACTTTTAGGCAGAATTCGACTTCATCAACATAGTCTCCTTCTACGGTGATACGCTGATTCTAACGCTTCTCTAAGAAATTGATACCTTTTTTGTAGAACGAATTGTCTTTGGTCTCAAAATACACCTCAGTTTCCGATATCCCTTCTTCACTGGAGTTAACTCTCTTTTCCTGGAGCTTTCTCTTTAGATCTACAAACAGCGAGTAGTCGTTGCGGTCAGATATGGAAAATAGGGTGAATGCGAAAGTAATTCGAAGAGTAATTCATGCAGTTTTGCCATCGTTGCGGTTGACTTGTGACACGGTGATTGTCTTATTGAAAGGTCACATTTTCTTCTTCATTTGCGTCTTTGGTGGATTTGGACGGCTTTCATCTGCTGCTGTTCACTCAGCTGACTGCTAATTTGACTCCGGGGAAAAGCGGTGGATCCATATTTCATCCATTGTCGCATATTTACGCAAAAACTCTTTCTTGTTCCGTTGAAACAGTTGCAAACAACGCTCTAAATCGGCGACGCATTGTTGTTTTCGATGGGCTGTGACCAAACGCGGCATTCTCGTTGACTAACATTCATGAAAAACGGTGAATACTCTGACTTCTGCCTTAAACTCCCATACTATATCACGCAACTTTAATTTACGATCGGCCAAAAAAAAAAAAAATGTGAGTTTTTGGGTGTTTTCTGTGACAACTGCCGGTTTTGGGCAACTCGAGCGTTCAGCAACATTTGTGTCTGTACGACCGCGTACAGCATACCATTTTTTAGCCTTTGTTTCCAACAGAGCAGATTCCGAATAACACTTATCAAGCCATTGCTTTCTTGGAACAGTATTTGTCTCCTAAGAAAGCAATGCTTTATCAACATACGAAATTCGGATTTTTCAATTGTTTTGAAATTTTTCAACAGTTGCTTCATTTCACTGTACTTTGTAAACTAATAATCCAATTGGGCCCAAATTTTAGCACGTGCCATTTGAAGGTTACTACCTCATAAATTTTATACATATTTCTACTAGTAGCGTCATCTATATGTCAGGCCCGGGGCTTATTGAGTGGTCTGTTATACAGAAATTTTATACAATTACCATAAAAATAATTGTCGCATTTAATAACAGATTGTAGGTTATTTTTTAGATAAGGCTATCGAACTAATATTTTAGATCTGACTATCGAACTGATAGTCCTTACTACTAAGACAAAATTAAATGTTAAGTAGAAAACTGATGGAAGGTCGTTGAGGAAAATTCTTCTTCTTCTTCTTCATGTGCCGTGTCCCTTCAGGACGTACACTACCGGCCATAATTATTAGACCAATCCAGTGTTTTAAAAAAATTATCTATTTCATACTAGTTTTTAGTATTTATTGCCAAGTAAAAATAGAATGTTTCTTTTGTTAACATTGTACAATTATATGTGCATCATTTCAAATGAATTTATAAATATTTAATAATTACCTATATTGCAGTTTCAACAATGAAAAAAAATGAAGAAAATTCAGGTTGATTCGGACGAGTTCATCTTTGCTTCCTTGCCTTGTAAAATCTTACAAAGTAATAATAACAAAAAAAAAAAACAATTCTATTTTCATTTACAATTATCCACTTAAAAATAGTATGAAATACAACATTTCTTTTAAAAAATTGGAGTGGCTTAATAATTATGGCCGGTAGTGTAGGCGAGCATGGACTTCCACTTGGGTCTGTCTCTTGTCGCTATCAATAATTTTTCTCTTGATATCTCTTCCAAGCCCCTCTCTCTCAACCATTTGCTCAGATCTAACAAGTACGTCTCGCGCTACTTTCCCCTGTCTCTTCTTGCATTTATCCGACCTGTGAGTATCAAGTTCACCAGGTCTTCCTTCCTCATTACGTGTCTCAGAAACCTCATTTATCTCTTCCTGATGTTTATTATCAGTTTTCTTCTCGTTTGCATCCTTTCCAACACCTCATCGTTGCCCACGTGCTCTATCCATGATATCCTCAGCATCCTTCTGTAAAACCACATTTCTGCTGCCTCAGTCCTCTCCTTCATCTTTGATGAGATCGTCCAGCATTCATTTCTATATAGGACAGATATCGCGTAGCAATCCAGCACTCTTTTCTTTGTTTCTAATGAGATTTTCCTGTCTTTCAGTACGATCGTTAGCTTTTGAAATGCGTCTTTGGCCATGCCAATACGTCTTTGGATCTCCGTGTCGCATTTTCCGTCCTCTGTGAAAACACTTCGCAAGTATTTGAAATTTTACTTATTTTATTTTAGATTCTCCAACTTGCAATTGGCATATTAGTCTCCTCTTTTTAGAAACACCGTAAATCAAAGAATCGAATCCTGTGTGGGGGCGCCTCGCCTGCATTAATGCAAGAATAAATTAGATAAATGGCCGTCCAAAACGATTTTCATTTCACGTGTCCATTTGAAAGATTAAATCAATTAAATAAATTCGTCTATAATTACCATGGCTTTTCAAGTTCTGAAGACAACCAGTATGTTGCAATATTCTTATCTAAAGCCTGCTAGACGCTTTCAGCAATAATCTCTAATACATCAGTAGTCGGCCTGGAGAAATGAAAGCCATATTGAATATCTGAAAGAGGAATTTGCGTGGTGATATACTTAACTAATTCAAAGTTGATTAGAGCATTTAGTACTTTGCTAGAGTCACGTGGCGAACTGATCGATATTTGGAAGAATCAGACGGTTCAACGAGGTACTTAACAACTGGAATCACATTAGATGATTTTCATCAACCAAGAGAAGCAAGAAGAAACGAGGTATTTATTGAAGGACGTACAGAAAACACGAGCTAGTTGAGGATAATATATCTTCATGCCTATTGCAAGAACATCATTACCATCATTATTTGAGGGGTCTCGATTAAAGATGATGGCAAAAGCCATGGTGTTGTATGCATATCTCAACAGACTCAGTTCTAAGTGGAACGTCGAAGATGCTCCAGATGAGTCGTGAGTAGAAATTGAAAAGAATTTAAGAGAAATAAAGTGAAAAAAAGTGACTATATAAATGATCTCAGCGTCAGTCACACATGGAAGCGGCATAGACGATAAGATATAATGTAACGGAAGAAGCTTCAAGTGACCCGAACATTTGTCCTCTTTCTCTTTCCTTCTTGTGTGCTGATTCATTTTACTTCTTCTTCTTCTCCTTTCAAAGACATTTCTACGAACAAATACTTATAAATACATACATACATACATACGTACGTACGCATATACTTTTTACCAATTACTACTACGAACAATTTCTTCAACTTATGATACCTTTAACTTTCTCATTGAACACGAACTCTACCCTTAACTTCTTAATAATATTTGTAATTGCACATTAACTGCTACAACTTATGTTATTTTTTCCTTTTAATAAATTTCTTTTTTAAGATACAAAATTTATCATTTTTCTTCTTACATTATTTCACAAAATTCACGCACTCCAACCAGCTTCAACCTTCTGATGAAGACCTTCTGATAATTCTGATCATAATTCTGCATAAAACATGTAAGCTGTAGTGAGTGCGGTTATCTTTGACACAAGGTCGAACCAAAGAAACATTAACCGGCTCCCTTCGGCTTCAACATTACTAAAGTATCTCCATCGCTCCAATTAAAGAAAAGGAATCAGCAAAACATTGCCATCACATCGTTCAGTTTGTCTTGGTTTGTTTTCGCCAGAGCTTGTGTAACGTTTCTTTTTGGGAGGTAGGCCTGTTAACACAACTCAAACACTTTTTACCCGCAGGTAATTAACACCTTTCCCAAAGGGTACAAATACAACGAATTCAAATGCAATCCGAACTCTGTTCTCTGATTTCCCATTGCAGTACAACGCACACCGTCATTTTACTAACTTTATCCAAAAGATTTATGATTTTACTAACTTCGTGCATTAGAAACTTTTGAAAGTTGTGCAATACTATTTCCTGCCATCTTAATTAAAGAAAAAGTTTAATTTATTTCGAATTCTTAAAAACTTTTGAAAGTTGTGCAATACTATTTCCTGCCATCTTAATTAAAGAAAAAGTTTAATTTATTTCGAATTCTTAAAAACTTTTGAAAGTTGTGCAATACTATTTCCTGCCATCTTAATTAAAGAAAAAGTTTAATTTATTTCGAATTCTTAAAAACTTTTGAAAGTTGTGCAATACTATTTCCTGCCATCTTAATTCAAGAAAAAGTTTAATTTATTTCGAATTCTTAAAAACTTTTGAAAGTTGTGCAATACTATTTCCTGCCATCTTAATTAAAGAAAAAGTTTAATTTATTTCGAATTCTTAAAAACTTTTGAAAATTGTGCAATACTATTTCCTGCCATCTTAATTAAAGAAAAAGTTTAATTTATTTCGAATTCTTAAAAACTTTTGAAAGTTGTGCAATACTATTTCCTGCCATCTTAATTAAAGAAAAAGTTTAATTTATTTCGAATTCTTAAAAACTTTTGAAAGTTGTGCAATACTATTTCCTGCCATCTTAATTAAAGAAAAAGTTTAATTTATTTCAAATTCTTAAAAACTTTTGAAAGTTGTGCAATACTATTTCCTGCCATCTTAATTAAAGAAAAAGTTTAATTTATTTCGAATTCTTAAATTCAATTTCTGTTTTATTCGTTTTCATATATGTGTGTCTGCGTGAATTAACTGAACGTATTCTTTACCGACAATGGAAATGATACAACATGAAGATCTATAGATTGAAGTCTGCTTATTAAATAATGAACGAACTATCTTTTTCAGGCTATCGATTATCTATCTGTATGTCCGTTTCTCTATCATCCTATCCATCGTCATTCACATTCATTTCATTTCGTGCATATATATCATATTCATATCACCTTTTCCTGGTCTGTCTATATCATTCAGTTCGTGTCTATCGTCCTCGCTTCATTGTCTCTGTCTCTGTCTCACTCTCTGCTTGTCTCTCTCTCTCTCTCACTATATATATATATATATATAAAAAACGAAAATTAACAAAACTGGTTATAAACAACCGACAATTCAAATGATTTGTTTGAAAATTTTTTTGATCGATATTCGTAAATAAGGAGAAATTCTGTTCATAATCCAACAGTATTATGTATGTATTACTTGAAAAATAATGTTCAAACAAATCATTTCAAATTGTCGATTGTTTATACCCAGTTTCGTTAATGTTCGTTGATTTCCGTAACATGTTTTCCGACATTAGGATACATTTCAGAGCAGATATGATTATTACGATGAATCGAAAATTGTGTCATATAGGCTCGATTTACCTTCGTTTAGACTGATGGTCATTCATGGTCGAGAGGTCTAAGACGTGCCACATCAAATGGTGGCTTCTCCTATGTTGATATTGGTCGCAGGTTCTAATCCTGCCGAATGACGCACATTTTCGTAATAAATATTTATCGTAAATAATCAGGCCAATAGAAATACATATACAATACTGTTTGCTTATTAACAGAATATCGACTTAAATACGAGTATTGATCAATAAAAAATAATGTTCAATCAAATTGTTGGTTGTTTATAAACAGTTTCGTTAATTTACGTAATATATATATATTTCAAGATTTTATTGGTGATACAAAATTTTATAACCTCCATAAAGAGACACAATTTATTACCCCTCATGATAATAAGCAATAAGTAAAACTGAAAAATAAGCTAGATAACCGGTTTCGAAACTCGTTAAATCGAGATTAATAAAACAAAATTATCAATTAAAAGATAAATTGACAATATGTATGAAGAAAACAAAAAATAAAAATGTGCTTAGATGTTAAATTTAGTTGAAGGACAAATATGAAATCTTTCTGTTTACATAGTGAAGATCATAAAAACACTATATATATGGCTTTTAACAGTTTTAAGTGGTAATTAGAATGGGACTTACTTGGAACGGTAACCGTGTTTGAAACTAGTTAGCTAACTCGTTTTTCAGTTTTACTTCTTACTTATTATCATGAAGGTCAATCAATTGTGTCTCTTTATGGCGATTATAAAAAAAACAAACTAGATCTTGCAACTCACTTAACGACATCTGCTCTTTATGTTTAAGTGAAAAGCTACAAATTCTAAAGTACCCCAACAGTAGCGAAGTATTAAACTGTAGAGACAAATTAGCAGTATTATGCAAACATCGCAAATATTTCTCGTTAAAATTTAAATAAACAAAAAAAAAACACCTCATCCACACTACCCCCCAAAAATGCAATAAATACACATAATCAACCATCTAAATAAATAGAACAAAAAACGTAGAAATAAAAGAAAATAAATCCCACACCACACCAACAATAATTCTATCTACCTGTAAATATTAGTAAAATAAAAACTATCGGCACTTCATAAAAAAACGAAAAAAAAAAACATATATCCCAATATAAAATACCTAAACTAAACGAAAAATCGACCTGCCCCAAACTAAGCTACCCAACACCCTTCTCTTAACCCAATAGCAGCACATCTAGAACCACGAACGGGCGACTAGACCAATCTAAACTCCCACATCACAGTTATTTACATCGTTCTCATTAACAGCGACGCCACTTCCACCACATCCAGACAAAATAAATAAGGAACCTGTCTTAAACTAAGCCACCTCTCCTAACCCATATCTCTGAGAATACAATACGCAGACAGAATCAGAATAAGCTCTCAACACCACTGTCACTTAAACATCATATCACCAAAAATAAACCGTTTTCACCATTTAATTTTCATTCCAACTTTGTCACCCGATGAGAAGCACGCAAAACAGGCTTCGAAACGCGGATATTTTTGTGTAGTGATACTATGAATTTATGAAACATTGTAACAACTATTAAAATATAACGCTCTATATTGTATCGATCACACTTTATAAAAATAAATGCATGAACAGCAGGTAAAAAAAATACGAGTTCCACAGCTTTGTTACAATATATATATATATATATATATATATATATATATATATATATATATATATTTCTAATTTTTTTACTAGACGCCAAAAGAACATCCAAGAATGGGTGTTTATGTTTTTGCTAAGAGTTTATGCGCAAAATTGATAATCTTAAAACTATATAATAAAAATAATGCTCAACTTTGCCTATGTACTTAGCAAAAAAATAAAAAAATAAAGAAATAAAACAAAAAACCACTTATTATTCATGGACGTTCTTTCGAGTCTAGTAATAATATGTAGATGATATATTTTAGCCGTGAGCAAAAAAGAAACTGAAAATATTAAAACTACATTCGATATATATATATATATATATATATATATATATATATATATATATATATATATATACAACCCTATTTGTACTGAATAAGAAAAGAAGTGACTAAAAGTCACAAAATTCTTTAGAGAAAATCTATTTTGTTTTGTCCTTTATACCTGTTTATATCGATTTCTACTAAATTTGTAGCTAAAATTTATCCCAGTGGAAAATTTACAATAACAGTTGTCTTTGCTTACAAAGTTAAACACATTTCCTAGCAACAATTCCTGAATTGTCAGACTTCTCGTTTTAACCGTGATAAATCAAACCTCTGTCTTATACAATCAAAGAGACACAAAGTTTAATGCATAGAAGGAAAGTTATTTACAAATCTTAGTTTGTAATACGTCTGAGGAGAATTCACCTTCAGCAAATTATTCAATGGCATTGTCAGAAATTGGGTCTGCGTTTCTGATAACGTTTTCAATCAGTCATCATTTCCTCGGCTATTTTGCCCAATACTAACTATTGATAAACGTTGGGAGGTGTTTTCAGAAAGTGGTTCATATTCTTTCTTATCGGAAATAAAGAAAATGATACAATTTTCTTTTATCTGCAAGAATAATAGTATGTGTATGGCGGCAACGGATTGGAACGAAAATATATTCTTCAGCAATTTCAACAAAATAAAAAATACAAAAAATATCCTAATACAAAATGGGTTATTGAGTGTGAAAGAAAAAAAAGAAGAAAAGAAATATTATGAAGAAGTAAAAACAACGAAAAGTAATCAAGAAGGGAGTCGAAACTGCAATTAATTTCTTGAAAGTCAAAGTGGCTAAAAAGCAGGAAGCTGGAAAATTGTTCCATAAGCGAGAAGTTCGAGGGAAGAAACTGTTAGCATAGAACTTACAGTTAAATGTGACTCATTCAATTATGAATTGATGAGACCTTGCCACCAATCTAGTACTGAGTTTCAATTTATAGTCTAGTTAGAATAGTTGAAAATTTATCTGAAAAATTATTATGAGTGTATTTATAGAAAAGGCACAAGGATTTACATTAAGGCAGTGGAAAATAGACTGAAGTCGAGATGCCAGTTCAGGACCGATAATATTGTGCATTCTTTTCAGATTTATATACACTAGCGGCCATAGTTGTTAGGTAGGCGACCCCAGTTTTTTTAAAAGAAATGATGTATTTCATGCTATTTTAGTATTTATTGCCAGGTAGATAATTCTAAATGAAAATAGCATGGTTCTTTTGTTATTATTACTTTGCAAAATTTTAAAAGGCAAGGAAGCAAAGTTGTACTCGTCCGAATCACCCTAAATTTTCTTCATTCTGTCATTGATGAAACCGCAATATAGGGAATTATTAAATATTTATAAATTCATTTGATGCACATGTTATACTGCATTATTAACAAAAGAATAATTCTATTTTCCCACCTGAATCTATTCTGCACATATACAAATCTACCATCCGCCCGTGTATTGAATAATGCTGCCATATCTGGTCGGGTGCCCCTGCTGCTCTCCTTGGGCTTCTTGACAAAATACAAAGGAGAATCTGTAACGTGGTTGATACTGACTTGGCAGACCGGCTGCAACCATTCTCTCACCGGCGTGATGTGGCTTCCCTGTGTCTCTTCTACAAGTACTTTCATGGCTTCTGCTCCGATGAGCTTAGATCTCTGGTGCCGCCTAAGCACGACTTTTTACGAGATACTAGATTAGCAACTAGGTCCCACCCTTTTACAGTTAAACAGATAAGATGTAACCGTAAATTCTACTCCAACAGCTTCTTTTCTCGCGCTTCCCGCCTGTGGAACTTCCTTCCACAAGCCTGCTTTCTCGACAGCTACAATCTCCAGGTGTTTAAATGTAAGGTCAATAGACACCTCCTATCACACTAACTCCCAATTATTCTCAGAACACTCTAATCTACCCAACCCTCATTCTCGGTATCCTTACCCGCCTATCACCCACCCTCTGACATTTCCTATATTTAATCATCCTTTCTCCACTCTATGTAGCCCCCTGCGCAGTAGTGGCACTGACATGCCTTGCTCAGGGTGAAACGCTTATTAAAAAAAAAAATTCATTTGCAATTATTAATTTGGCAATAAATGCTAAAAAATAGTATGAAATACATCATTTTTTAAAAACACTTTGGTGGTTTAACAATTATGGCCGGTAGTGTATGTGTATATCTCAGTTAAAGATCTTTACTTACCGTCTCAAATTGAGTATTCTGCCATATTTATAGCAATTTATCGATAAAATTACTTCAAACATGAAGCAAGACCGAATTTGTTGGCAAGAAGTAGGCAGGTTTTCACCTGTCCTACGTTTAACTTAGCTAGTTTCAATAAATGACCAACTCCTCTAATTATGTTTCTTTCACCACAACGACATATTCTTGCATATCATTTTTTACTATAGTGACTAAAAAATCATTATTTGCCTATTAATGCCTACCTTGTCCACATATGTATAATCTTCGTCTGTCCGACTAAGATCGCAAGGCCTAAGATCGCAAGGCCTAAGATCGCAAGGCATAAAGTATGGTGTATCTAGTAAAGATTTAAGACACTACTCATTTGTAATAGGTTCTAGCGAGGCAAGCTTGATAACTGTTACACCACATCGAGGTACCCTCTTCGTATTTGTGGGATAAGATGTAAGAGTAACAATTTCTATCCCCAATATTAAATTTAAATTGTGAAATTTATATATTTGCAGAACTCAGCAAAACTAAATTAGTAAATAATAAGTCCCACGATTGTAAAACTTCGGCAGAAATCCTAGTTCTTCTTCTTCAGGTGCTGTCTTCAGGACGTAGACTTCCACTTGGCTCTGTCTCTAGTCGCTCTAAATAATTTTTCTCTATATATCTTTTCCAAGTCCTGCTCCGTCAACCATTTGCTCAGACCTAACAAGTACGTCTCACGTTGCTTTCCCCTGTCTCTTCTTCCATTTATCCGACCTGTGAGTATTAAATTCTCCAGGTTTTCTTTTCTCATTACGTGTCCCAAAAAACCTCATTTCTTCCCGATATTTATTAACAGTTTTCTTCTTGTTTGCATCATTTCCGTCCTCTGTCAAAACCAATGCCAGTTAATTGAATTTTTTTACTTGTTTTATTTTAGATTCTCCAACTTGCAGTTGGCATATTGGTCACCTCTTTGATGACCATACAATCAGTTTTCTTGAGGTTTGTGCTCACTTTCTTTTGCTACCTTCTGCATGAAGGTTCTGCATTTTCTTTTCCGTGTCTGCTATAATCACCGCGTCATCCGCGTATCGGATATTGTTGAGTTTATGGCCGACAATGACGAATCCTGGCACGATAGTATTTCTCTCATAATTGCTTCGCTGTACAGATTGAAAAGATCCGGTGAGAAAACACATCCGTGTCTTACGCCACTTTCTATTTCTGTATACCTGTTGAGTTCACTTTCTATACGTACAAAAGCGGTATGCTGTCAATATAGATTCATGATTAAGTTCACTAGACGGAAATAATACATTACTGAATAAATATAGGATGTGCGTTGTGGCGCAGTGGATATCGGCTTGGAACGAGAAATCGGGGAACCGAGTTCGAATTCCTGTTGAATTCCTTGCAGTCACTTACGCGCAAATACCCTTGGGAAAGGTATTAATCCGTCTCTTCCCTCCAGTTATGGGTTCAATAATAGGACAGATTGGGTTCTATAGCCTTGGTCGGCAACCAGTCTACCGCAGAAAGCAATGGCAACCTACTGCGGGATAATCTTCTGCCCAGTCAGTCATGTCTCTTTCGAGACATGATCGCCCAAAGCGTGTATCGCGCATGGCACTTAACTGACTGACTGAATAAATATGGGTGCCTTTATACAGTCAAATAAATACTCAACCATTATAACAATTACGAATAAAACAACTGAAATGCAAAAAGCGTCACACATTCACAAGAGAACTGACAACTCTGTAACATAACGAGGGGAGGGTTAGAGAATTAAACTAAAGAAAATGGATAAAAATAATAGGGCCCAAATGCACATACATACGATGCCTAAGTTAACATTAAAATAGAAAAAATTGCTAGACTATCATTCATAGAGATGGGTTTCCATTTTTTACTACAAGAAAAAACCAATATACAAAATTTTTAACAGGCCACTCTGAGTTAGCACAAATTAAGCGACACAGACACGAAGCAAAATGTCTTGGCGGCGACTATAAATATATACTCGACAAAAACTAAATGCTTAAGAAACTTCTAGCTTTGTATTCAAAAATGTATTGCTTGTTATATTTTTTTCACCAAAAATGTGCTATGTTAATAATTTTTGATTTCGAAAATGTATTTAGTTTTGGGTTTTAGTTTTGTTTAAAGGCATATCAACCTCTGTTGTTTATTTAATGCCAAAACGGTAGAGTTTTAAGTTTTTTTTAATGTTCGATTATAGTAAAAAGATAGATTTAGTCAGATTTTAATTAATTTTTTTTATTTTTATTCTTTTTTATTTTAGAAAACTGAAAATGTCTTCTAGTTTTGTATTCAAAAATGTTTTGCTGAGAAGAATTTATTTCCTTCAAAAATGTGTTATAGTGTTATAGTAAAAAGTTTCTTCAAAAATGTATCGTCGGTAATGTTTTTTCTTCAAAAATGTATATTTTTTTCTATAAATGTCTAGTTTTATGTATAAAAAGGTATTTTTATAATTTCATAGTGTTTTGACTCTAGTTTCAGGGTTAACTATTTGCCCATAGCTGGGACCCTTACAGGTGCTACCACTCCTGGTCAGGGGGTACCTGGGAACAACAGGAATTAAGAGGTGGTTCCATGCTCCTCACAAACTTCAAGTCAAAGGATTTGCTGCTGGATGCAGTTTATTGTCATACCCATGCTTAAATACTTAAGTGACCATTCTCACAAGAAAACTTTACTACTCATATATTTAAAACTAAATGCTTCACATGACACCCTCAACCTGCATTATTTACTACACACAAACGCAAGACTAAATACCTAGCCGGCCACTCTAAATCAGAACTATTAATGTAAAACAGACGGGAAACGAAATGCCTAACGATACATTCCCATTTGGTACCCTTTCAGTCAGTTAAGTGCCATACGTGATACACGCTTGGGCGATCATGTCTCGAACGAGACATGACTGACTGGGTAGAAGATTATCCCGCAGTAGGTTGCCATTGCTTTCTGCGGTTGCCTGGCTGCCAACCAAGGCTATAGAACCCAATCTGTCCTGTTATTTGACCCTTAGCTGGAGTGAAGAGACGGATTAATACCTTTCCCAAGAGTATTTGCGCGTATATGAGCGCAACGATTTCAACTGGAATTCGAACGCGGCTCTTCGATTTCTCGTTCCGAGTCGATATCCACTGGACCACAAAAACTAAATGCCTAGCCGGTCACTATATATCAGCAGTATTTTCTCGACACCAACGAGCTTCTAAATGATCCTCTGGCTACTCTAAATGAGCATCATCTATTCGAAATAAACGTAAAACTTAATGCCTAAATATCGACTCTAATCAGAACAATTTCCTCAACACAAACCCGAAACTAAATGCCTAGCTGGCCACTCTAATCATCACTATTTGCTTGACACAAACGCGAACCTAATGCGGAGGCAGTCGTTCAAAATTAGCTCCATTTAATTTGCATATACGCGAAACTAAATCCCTAACCGGTCAATATATGTCAGCACTGTTTTGACACAATGTGTCACGAGTATGTAAGAGTTAATTTTAAAATGTGCGTTAGAAAGACCGAAAAGTGTTAATCCTAAAATGAAGTGTAAGCTAGGATGTAAGGTGAGAGAGAGAGTGGAAATATTTTACCTGGTAAGAAGAATAGTGGTGTAGTGTAATGGCTATCGTTTCGGAATGAGAAATCTGAAAACCGAGTTCGAATATTAATCGTAATTATTTTCATTCACTTACGCACAAATACCGTTGGGAAAGGTATTCATCTCTTCTACCTCCAGCTATGGGTTAAATGGAAGGACAAATTGGGTTCTATAACAATGGTTGCCAACCAGTCGACCGCAAAAAAAAAAAATGCCAACATACTACGGGAAAATCTTCTGCCTAGTCAGTCATGTCACGAATATGACGTGATTTCCCAAGCGTGTAGGACGTACGTATGACACTTCACTGACCGAAATGAAGAGGAAAATGACCAGTTAGAATGCTTCATTTTTAAGGAATGTTTATTCTGTAATTTTGTGGATCTGAAACGGAATGAGAAGTGACCTAAACTCTTCCTTGGTAAGTTGAGAAAATAAAATAATATTGGTAGGAAAAGAGATAAAATCCAGCAACAAAGAAATAAATTTTCCTCTTCCTCGAGAAGGGGTTGTATTTTCGCTGACGAAAATGTATTGAGAATTTTAAAATTTGAAATGAAAGAAACGAACTTTTTTAAAAGTTCGTTTGTACGATCAGACAAAAGTTATGGGTCTTGCTGACGACGGGAAAAACTGATCTAGTCAATGTTTCCGTTAAACAAATTGCATTAAAAATTGAGAAATAATTTTATCTCTTTCTTCTGGATCGAGAGAAGTAAAATAAATGACGTGAGCAAAGTCCTCCCCTTCTCCCTCGAGCTTTGAAAATTAAATTTATCACAAAGATAGTTGTGGCTACTCGGGTGATGGAGGAGACTGATGTTGAATACTGAAGAGGGGGGCGAAAGAAGGAGAATTTATCACCACCCATATTTTCACTCAACTTTCAGCTCATGTTCTCTGCACATAGTAAGTTAGATGAGTCTTTAAGTACTTTCATGGCTTCTGCTCTGATGAGCTTAGATCACTGGTGCCGCCTAAGCACGAATTTACACGAGATACTAGATTGGCAACTAGGTCTCACCCTTTTACAGTTAAGCAAATAAGATGTAACCGTAAATTCTACTCCAACAGCTTCTTTTCTCGCGCTTCCCGCCTGTGGAACTCCCTTCCACAAGAATGCTTTCCCGACAGCTACAATCTCCAGGTGTTTAAATGTAGGGTCAATAGACACCTCCTATCACACTAACTCCCAATTATTCTCAGAACACTCTCATCTACACATCCCTCATTCTCGGTATCCTTACCCGCCTATCACCCAACCTCTGACATTTCCAATATTTAATCATCCTTTCTCCACTCTATGTAGCCCCCTGCGCAGTAGTGGCAGTGATATGCCTTGCTCGGGGTGAAACGCTTATAAAAAAAAAAAAAAAAAAAAAATTGAAGTATTTTGCTACTTACTTTTAGGGTTTAATTAGACAAGGTTCTGTAAATTATTTTAGCATTCAAGGATTCTTTTGATATAAACGGTTTGATGTTTTATTTATTTTCTTAGCAATGTCGAAATACTGTAGAATTTAAGAGTAGCTTGTGTTTGACTATCGGTCATTTTACCCCCCACCAACAACCTGGCCATCGAACGCATGCTCTGTAGTCTGCCTTTTCCTCTCTCTCACTCTCTTTCCCCCTCTCTTTCTCTCTCTCTCTCCTCCCTTTCCCTCTCTCTCTCTCACTCTCTTTCCCCCTCTCTCTCTCTCACTCCCTTTCCCTCTCTCTCTCTCACTCTCTTTTCCCCCTCTCTCTTTCTCTCTCTCACTCCCTTTCCCTCTCTCTCTCTCACTCTCTTTCCCCCTCTCCCTCTCTCTCTCACTCCCTTTCCCTCTCTCTCTCACTCTCTTTCCCCCCCCTCTCCCACACTCCCTTTCCCTCTCTCTCTCACTCTCTTTCCCCCCTCTCTCTCACTCTCTTTCGCCCCTCTCTCACACTCCCTTTCCCTCACTCTCTCACACTCCCTTTCCCCCCTCTCTCTCACTCCCTCCTCTCTCTCTCACCCGTTCTAGCTACTTAGCAGTCAGTTCACTCGCCTACAGAATCTGAAAAGAATGAGTTGAATTGTATTTTTGGCATTGTCTTCCGAAATTTTCACTCAACTTTCAGTTCATGTTCTCTTCATATGGTAAGTGATTTAGATGGGTCTTTGCTTTTTGGTATTTTTTTCTTATTGTTACTAATTTAAGTATTTTGCTACTTACTTTTACGGTACATTTAGACAAGGTTCTGTAAATCATTCTGACTTTTAAGGATTCTTTCTGCTCATACTAAGTTAAAACTTAGTAAAAATTTTTTTTAATTGGAGTAAATAGTACCTACTATCGCCCGGTTTTACACTCCAACCATTCTTTTGAACAGGGGTAGAGGTTATTACCTTGTTTCCTGTTTAGGAAGAGGTTCCCAGTTCATTTCCCTTCTTTTTCGGTCTTAGTGTTAGTTCCGCAGGAAGCTTTTTGCAGTTACTGAGTATGGTGGCAATGTCTCTTCATTCTGAGGGTACCGGGTGGACAGTTTCCTGGTTGTGGCTTCCGACTGGTAGTTAAGAGCTCGAACTCTTGCGTAGCGTCTTGAGAGGCTGCTCTGATCAAGAGTTGAAATATATCGGGGTTCCTGTAGTGCCATATCGCTCACGGACGGGCGTCCCTGTATGAACCTCCGGTGGGCAACCCCGAGGCCACATTATGCTGCAGGCTGTGCCAGTCTCCATCCTTTACATGCTACAAACAGTGAACGACTGATTCTACTCTCGACCTCTCTCTGCAAGTAAATCACTATGAAAACAAGCAAACAAAATAGCAAAACTAAACCAGCTAGTCAGAAAACCTGTCTGCGTCTCCTTTGCAAACATACGAGGTATCTGCACTCACTTTTACAGCATAGAATCATTCCTTGAAACAAATTCACCTGATATCTAAGCTCTATATGAAAGTAACCTTGACCCTTCTATCTCCTCTTCTGAGTTTTTATGTTTCTGGTTACCTTCCCCTCTTCAGGAAGGACTCCAATGTCCATATGCATGGGCTTGGTGTTTATGTTAGCAAACACCTCCCTCTAGTTAGGGTGACACCTCTGAATCCCTGGATCATTCTTTCATGTACTTCCGTCTCTCACTTCTAAGCTCGTTTAGCTATCTCTTCTTTCTCTACGGCTCCGTCTCCTTCTCTGACTGTTCGGTACTTGATAACAATTTCTTCTCATCCATCTGCCCATATGTTTTTGTTTGGTGACTTTAACGCCCACCACACCAAGTGGCTGGAAAACTCTGTCACCGACCACGCGGGTGTCCACACCATGAATTTTTTAATCACCAAATCTCTTACGCAAGGGGTGGATTTCCCCACGCGTTTCTACAATAACCCGAACGGAAGGGAGCCACTACTAGACCTCTGCTTCACTTCCATCCCAGACTCTTGCACTACCAATCAGCGCTGCCCTCTCTGAAACTCTGACCACGCCGTAGTTTCCGTAAACGTCTCATTCCACTCCCACTGTACACAAGAAACCCAGACCAGCAGAATATCCTACCGCTACTAAAAAGCAGACTGGGATTCCGCGACTTCCTTTGTGATGTCCCTTGGAACAACATTTTTAGTCTTCCTGTCGAAGACTGTGCGTCCGAGGTCTCCTCTTGGGTTAAAGCTGGCATCGATGGTTTCATCCCAGCCAGGAAATTTTAGCTTAAATCCCATTCGTCTTCCTGGTTCTCGCCCGCTTGCTTTGCCTCCATTGCTCACCGGAATCATTTCTTCCGGCTCTATCGAAGCCATGCGTTGGACCATAACGGGCACCTTTTCGCCTCAGCTCGTAATAAGTGTACAAAAATTAACTCAACGAAGCTAAAATGTTGTTTGCTGTCAGAATGAAGCAACGCATAGCATCCTCTAAGTTCGGCGCCAAAGCCTACTGGCGACTCTGTAAAAGCGTGCTTAAAAAGAGTAAAACCTCAATCCCCACCCCAATCAATGAATTTGAGGTTTTCACCTCTTCAGCGGACAAGGCCGAATGCTTTGCTCGCAGATTCATCATCAATTGGAGACTAGATTCGTCTGGAGTTCCTCCACCCGACTCCCCATCTAGAACTGAGGCTCAACTGAATGACGTACACATTACCCCCTCGCTGGTCTCTAACATAATCTCTAAAATTGACCGCCACAAAGCGAGCAGAGGGGATGGAATCCCAATCATAGTCTTCAAGAAATGTGCCCCCTAACTCTCCTATGTCTTCTCTAAACTCTATAACTCCTGTCTATCTGCTTCCTGCCTGTTGGAAGTCTTCCTCTATAGTTCCTATATTTAAAAATACTGGAGAACACTCTGATCACGCTAATTATCGCCCTATCAGCCTCCTTCCGATCTTTGGCAAAGTATTTGAAGCCATTATCAACCCCGAGGTGGTGCACCATCTCACAGCCCACAGGCTCCTCTCGGACAAACAGTATGGTTTCCGCTTCACTAGGTCTACTGCAGATATGCTAACGACCATCACCGAGTATATATACCAGGCTCTAGACAAGAATGGCGAAGCTCGAACCATTGCTTTAGATATTTCCAAAGCTTTCGACAGAGTCTGGCATGCTGACCTTCTACGCAAACTGCAGAGCTATGGTATAAGTGGACATCTGTTTGACTTAATCCAGTCATTCCTCTCTAATCGCACAATAAAGGTAGTATTAAACGGACATACCTCGCAAAATTACCATACGAACGCGAGTGCCCCTCAAGGCTCTATCCTAGGTTCTACGGTCTTTCTGATCTACATTAACGATCATCCCGATGTTATTATATCCCAAGTAGGCATGTACGCCGATGACACCACAGTTTACTCTCGCCTCGAACAAAAATCCGGTGTTGGCGATAAAGCGAACCTCGCTGTCGAGCTTGAGAATGACCTCCAATCTGTAATGGGCTGGGGTAAGAAATGGCTCGTAAATATTAATTCTTCCAAAACGATGCTGCTATCAATTAACCATCATAGACAATTGCTCGTACCTCCGATAAACAAAGAACAGTCCTACCTCCTTGAGAGTAAAACGGTACACCTCCTAGGCCTCACACTCTCAGCGAAACTCAAGTGGAATGACTATATCGAATCCATTGCTAAATCCTCTGCTATGAAAGTCGATTCTCTGTGCAGGGCCCCGAAGTTTTTCCCGCCTGAGTCCATCTTGCACGTCTATAAATCTACCATCCACCCCTGTTTTGAATACTGCTGCCACGGATGCTTCTGCTATTCTCCTCAGTGTACTTGTCAAAATACAACGGATAATCTGTAATGTGATTGATGCCGACTTGGCAGCCCGGCTGCAGTCAATCTCTCTCACCGATGTGATGTGGATTCACTGTGCCTCTTCTATAAATACTTTCACGGCGGCTGCTCCGATTAAATTAGTTCACTGGTGCACCCTCGGTATGAATTTTCAAGTCATACTAGATTAGCAACTAGGTTCCACTCTTTCACAGTGAAACAGAATGTAACCGCAATTTCTACACTAACAGCTTCTTTTCTCGAACTTCTGGCCTGTGGAATTTCCTTCCATATACAATCTCCAGGAATTTAGATGTAAGGTCATAAGACATCTATCACACCAACTCGCATCCATTCCCTCAAAGACTCTACCTATCTACACAACCCCCATCCTCGGTATCCTCATCCGTCTACTACCCTCCTTCTGACATTTCCGATAACTAACCACTCTTTCTCAGCACTTTCCCCTATGTAACCCCCTGCGCAATAGTGGCAATGGAATGCCTTGCTTTGGGTGAAATAATTATAATATATATATATATATATATATATATATATAAATTAATTGTGCCAATTTAAATAAAGCATGTAGGTACCGAATGAAGAAACCATCTCTGTATCTTCTTTCAAGGAAGGTGGATAGTTCTCCGTATTTTGAAAGTTGATTAAGAATGCAGAATTAAGGAACAAAGGTCCCTGTTGGAATTAATGCAAAGTCCCCGAATCCCCAGAAATATCAGCTCTCACGCCAGAATCCCCTATCAGGTGCTTTTTTAAAACTGTAACAAGACCTCTAGACACCAAAGAACTTGAATCCAGCTTCAGTATTTTTGACAAGGCCAAGTATCACTATAAAGATGTGCGTTGTGGTGCAGTGGATATCGACTCGGAAAGACAAATCGGGGGTGCCGAATTAGAATTCCAGTTGAATTCCTTGGGGGGGGGGATCAATCTGTCACTTCTCTCCAGTTATGGGTTAAATAATAGGATATATTGGGCTCTATAGCCATGGCTAGCAATCAGTCTACCGCAGAAAGCAATGGCAATCTACTGCGAGATAATCTTCTGCTTAGTCTGTTATGTATCTTTCGAGACATGATCGCCCAAAGTATGACGCTTAACTAACTGAGTGACGTCAGTAGTACTAAGTGATATTGAGAGTATTTGGACACCATCTTGGTGTTCTCGGAAATGGTTGACGAGCATTTTGACCACATACAACGGATGCTAGATCGGCTAAGAAAACATGGGGTTATGTTGAAGCTGCCGAAATATCAGTTCTTAAGGAAACAGATAAAGTACTTGGATTTGTCATAAATTGGAATATGATTGAGCCATTTATGGGGAAAGTGTAAGAGCCTAATACAGTAAGACAAGTAAAGAGTTTCATAGAAGCTATAAGCTACTACAGAAATTTCATTCCGCATTCTTTGACACTATTGCCTAAGATCTATGCAAGATTTAAGTGGACGGAAAATTGTCAGAAAGAATTTGACATCCCCAAATAGCCGCTATCCTGATTTTCGTATCAAGATCTCAGTAAACCGATGATCCTATATAGAGACTCTAGTGATCAATGTACCTGTGCTGTCATTACTCAGTCATACCCAGACAGAAATGGGCTGGTGCCTGCTATACAAGAAAAAGTACCCGTATAATTTTCATCTCATTGGCTCTCTGAGGCACAATGGAGGTGTCTAGAGATTGAGAACTAGCATTTGCTATAATGTGCACTGTACAGAAGTTAGATTATTACTTGAGTGGTATATGTTTGTACTACTGTCTTTGTAATATATTTGTTTAACACTATTCTGTCTTTGTGTCTTTATTTCTGTCTCCAATCGACCACAATAACTTGGTGACGAGGTCACAACAGTTAAGGGTAAGAGATCTTGTACTATAAAATGTCTGCTTAAAGGAAGGAAATTTAGATAAAATGTGGGAAACCTATTACAGAATAGTGAAGCCGACAAAACCAGTATCATTGATCAAATGGCGGGAAGAGTAAAGGCGCCAATGTTACCAATTTAAAGTTAGCAGAGTTAGAGAATTGGAAATGAACTGAACCAAAGAATAAGATGGGAAAAATGAGAATAACAACTCTGGTGGAACCAGGGGAAACGGAAACAGGTGAGAAATCTCAGGTAATAGGCAGATGGGTGATGAATAAACCGCTAGTTGATTAGAACAATAGAAATAAAAAACAGGGAAACTGATGAACAATTTATGAATATGAGTCACGGAAATCAGATGTCAAAGTCCATATATCTAAATCGAAACCTATAGAAGAGGAAGAAAAATTCAGCAAACGGGTGGAGGAGGATGAAATATTTCTATTCCAACTTAAAAAAAAACAGTTAATAGAGAATAATAAATTGGAGACTGAACCAGAATTAGCTAACGCTATATCGTGTTGGATACATCGGTTCTCGTTTGATCACCGAAATGAAGCAACATTTAGCATGGTCAGTACTTAGATGGGTGACCGTTTGGGAATACCAGGTGCTGTAAACTCAAGGACCAAGAATGGTCCACCGGTCCTCCAGGTTTGGGGGTTGGGCGCAGGGCTAACAAGCCTGCCCCATAAATAAACAGTTTGTTACGGAAACAGGAACAAAAATTTACTGCCCTACACACCATTAGGTGTAAAAGGGTGAGATGATGATGATCATCATCATCATGGTCATGATGGACCAGAATGATCTATGAAGCAAAAATTGAAACGCCCTAAATCTCAATAAGATCAAATTCAATTAATAAGAATTGGATGGGTGGATTCGGTGTCAGTATAGCACCATTGATGATGTGCACATGTGGCTGCGTGACGGCGTTGGATTAATTCAAATAACCTATCCAGTAAAATGTGAGTGGAGATTGATTCCATAGGACGGTGTCAAAAGCATGCCACGGGCAAGGACAGGCTTAATTATCGGTGCTGTTTTTGACTTGAACAAGGGTCTGCGGCTGTCTGGTGTATGTATCAGGGAGGCCTGACCTTTGGCTAAATACACTGCGCATCTGTCTGAAACCAGTCAATATGTTGAAAGTAAATTAGCAACAGGGTTAAGTTGAATATGAAAAATTAAGAGAACTGAATAGGGAAACATACTAAATAAATATATATGTGTACAATCACTGTATTGTTAGCAGAATAAAGCAAATAAATCTTATAGATGAAGAGGCCTGGAAACAGAGCCAAAATACAATGTTCAAGAAATTGAGTGGTTAAATGATAATAATGAGATCCAAATTGTGAGCCATTTTTTGTTACTACTAAATAATTTGGGAATTGAGCAAATTAAGCTAAGTATGGCCAGAGTGCATATCGCATAGAATTATACCAGAGAAAGTCGGTACCTCATATATTCCCGGGAGATTTACACTTCACTAATAGGGTTCCACTGGAAGGATATGAAATAGGTGCTTAAACTGCTACAGACACACCCACCAAAAAAGAGCAGTAATCCCTATAATTGGGAGGGGATTAAGCTTTCTGTTCGGAACAGTGTTTAAAGATAATCTAAACTTATTTAAAAATGGAACTTTGTCTCTGTGTGTGTGTGCGTCTGTGTATCCGTTACCTTTAGACTCCGAAACGGCTGAACCGATTTTCTTGAAAATTTACACTGTTGTACTATAAGCGTCTGCGAGTGTTCTTAGCTAGCTTTTGTGTCGAGGTACCCCCGATACATATCGAAAATCGATAATCGAAAAAATCGGGTTATAGAAGGAGTGGTCCGATTTTAATGAAATTTCATACACTCATAGACAAAGAGATAAGAAACAATATTCAGAAGTTTCAAAGTTGCAGTTCTTTAAATAGTGCAGAAAATCGATATTATATATATATATATATATATATATATATATATATATAAGATAAGATGTTTGTGTGTGTATCTGTTTATCTGTGTGTATGTCCTTTATACAAATCCACAATTTTTATCCGATTCTCACCAAACTTCACACAAATATTCTTTATTCTGATCTCCAGGACCATGGATTAGTTTTAAAGCTTTCATTACACCCGAGCAACGCCGGGTTATACTGCTAGTAAGATTATAAAAGAGAAGCTGAAAAAAAGTGGAGACAATCAGAGTATTTTGGCTCAAGTGGCACCAAAGAATGTGCCGTTACTGAATTGCTGATGATGAAATTAGAACTGTTGAAACACAGTGTAAGTATAAATTGTTTAAAAAGTAATATGGAAGATATAAGACAAGAAGTGGCTAATATTTCTGCGGCCTTCACGATTGAAATTACACGAGGAAAGTGTATTTGTCCAATACTATTTTCAATGACTGACTTTTATTAAAAAATCGTGTCAGACTAGCCAATCCAAGACGATTTTGTTAGACAACGTGAGAGTTCAGCTCGATGTTATTGCTAGAGCATTTGTTCACGAGTACAGTGACCTCTGGTTATTTGAAGAAGTTACTCTTAAAAATACAAACCAACTTAACTCATCATTTAAGGTTGCCTGTAGACCCCACTGAGGAGTTATGAAAATACTTCATTGCATTAGGTTGTGATACTTTATTCAGATATAATAAACTGTTGTTTTTTGTACGTTCTGTTATTATACAGGGAAATATTTATGTATATATATATCAAGTGATAAAATTATCTATTTCCTACCCTCGAGTAGAAAAAGAAATAACGGCAGTTGAAAAATATAAAGTTCCTACAAAAATAATTGCCATCCGAAGTGTTGTATTTGAAAAGCCATTTTAACTATTATTCACGGTATATATTCGATGAATTTTGTAACCATATATTGTTAAATATAACAGACAATGAATGTCTATTATGTTTAATCATAAGCCGTTCGAAACGTTGTATTTTGGCTTTAATTTCAGTTGAAAATAAAGACAAAAATTCTCCAACATTTGGATAATTTTCTATTAAGTTGGTTCTAAGCTTTCGGCTCACATGAGCCAACTTCAGAGAGATTATTAAGACGGTAACACAATAACAACCACCATCAGCGACGATTTTATTTTGTGTTGACATAAAACTCCGCTAGGCAACGGCAATAGTTACCAAAAATAACAAACGCAGTGATAGCGCGAAATAACAACAGAACCATGTATTTAAATGCAATGTAATGTGTTATGACCAGATTTAAACATGATTTTATTAAGTGTGGGTTTTTTGGATTTAATGTACATGGCCTCCAATATCTGAAGGTTCTTTTTACTGTGTGTATGAGTAAGAATTATTGTATTGTTGACTAAAATCTGTCTGATATTACCTACATGTTTATGTTTTTCTGAGAAATGTGGTTTAATTGTACTCTTTGCTATACATAATAATTAATGTGTGCTCTTTAATAATGTTTAACTAATTTTCAGAGAGAAATGATCTTAAAGCATAGCAATCCTTAATTATGAACATGACAAAACATGATCTCCGTTTATTTTTCTTGGATGAGTTCAAACTTGGACACAGGGTCTTCCAAACTTCTGCCAATATCAACAGGGCATGGGGAGATGAGTCTACAATTGATTGGACAGTGTGAAGGTGTTTCCAGAAATTTTGCATTAGTGATGAGAACTTTGAAGATGAAGATGGTAGAGCATGTTGTTTAGTCTTGACAATGAACAGCTGCAAACAGTTGTTGAGTAAAACCCACGTAAAAGTGTCAGACGCTTGATGTCAGCACTAAAAAGTTTGACGCCATTTGCAGAGTATTGGCAAGATGAAAAATCTCAATAAACAAGTTCCACATGATCTCAAAGAAAATAAAAAAAATACATTTTAAAGTGTGCTCGATGCTATTTGTGTGTAACATCAACGATCCCTTTTTTGACCAAATAGTTACTTGTGATGAAAGTGGATCCTTTAAGATAACTAAACGATAAAGTCTGTGGTTCGATCGTGAGTCCCCCAAACATTTCCCAAAGCCAAATTGCATCAGCAAACATATTAAGGAGACTGTCTGGTGGTCTGCAATTGATGGTATCCACTACAACCTTCAGGAAGCCAAGCAAAGTATTAATGAAGAGCTTTACTGCAACCAACATAGCGAAATGCATACCCGCCTGCCTAAAATAAAAACCTGCATTGATGAATCGACGTGGCTCAATTCTGATCCACGATAATGCCTAACCGCATGTTGCAACAATGACGTTGCAAAAACTCATAAACTTGGGATACTAGTGTTTACCACATTCTCTATATTCTTATTTTGTACCAACTGAATATCATTTTTAAGCACTTAAGCAAATTTTTAAACGGTTAAACTGTTAGTTCCAAACCAGAAGATGAAGGATTTTGTTGCTTCACAGCCAATAACTTTTTATTAACGAAGAATAAATAATCTCATCGATTGATGATAGATGTCCATAGATGCTCAAGGCTCATATTTTGACTAATTTCAACATTTCTACAATTAATTTTTCAAGAATAAAGTTATGTTTCTGAAATCGGACATAATTTTTGCAACAACTTAATATCAAATTGAATCAGAGTATAAAGCTTTAAATTCAGAAAGAACAGAATTTCTGTTGTTGACGACAATAGTGGCAGAGATATGTAAAGTCGATGCTTTGGTGACGTGTACTTCATTAATTGCCATTTATAAGAGGGAAATCACAGGTTGTGCGTGTGCTTGCATTGTTTAACGGAGATAAAGAGGAATTGTCAAGTGCAAGTCTTGATGAATACAATATTATCACAAGCTATCAGTATATCTGATGAAGTCTAAGTAGTTGCCACGCAGAGTCAAATTAATCGATATAGAGTATGCGGGTGGTAACTTATTAGAAAAAATTGATCTAATGGATCAGCAAAACATATTAAGGAGACTGTTATTAAGACAAACAGTGTTAGAAAAATTCCCTGAACTTACATTAAAGACGATGCCGAAGTTATTATTAAAGCAGGTAGAGAAATTTTTTCTGGACTAATTAAAAGATAAATTGATTTTCATTGGAGAACAGAGAACAATAGGAAAGTTAATTCAGAGACCATGATGAATTGGTCTGCCATGTTAGTCAATCCAATATCTATTGCTGTGATAATAGTAGCAATATTAAAAATGAAAAAAAAAAGCATAAAAAGAAATCAATTAATCCACAGGTGCTTGCGCATGTGCATCAAAACAAATGAGGGTCACTATTTGGTGCTGTTTACAGAAGCAGAGCGAATTCGGAGGAAGGAGGACCAAAATTAAATCTAGTACGAAAACTGGAAGCGATATCGTCATCTATCAAGAGAAACATAAACTATACTATCGTGGAAAGAGGAACATTGACTTGAAACGACAAACCATAAAGGAGATGAAAGTGGGTTAACTGAAAAAAGGAAGAGTAGCTGCGATTCTCAGGTCGAATGATTAATTGTTAAGGGGCGTTACGAGTGCCAGGTTAAATGATTAATTAATGATAGGTTAAGCGCTCCTTTATATGAACCTGCGCAGGCTCAAAAAGCCGAAAAGAAGGAAGTTTAATTCTAGTGCATATTTAGAAGGAACTCTAAGTACGAAATCAATTTGATTATTTTTTTTTTCATTCACTTGAGTGAAGGTGGGATTTGTTATTATATACAAGTAAATGACAAAATGAAAAGGGAGAGCTGTGGCAAGATGTGGCACTGGTATATGGTTATTAATATTAACATTTGAGCTGGAAAGGCCAAAACAGATTTAATCCTACAATAAAGAGAGAGAGAGAGAGAGAGAGAGAGAGAGAGAGAGAGAGAGAGAGAGATGACATCTTCCTTCGCGGAAAGAAGTAATGAAGAACCATCAACACTTCTTCGCCTTTACAAAATGTTCTGAATATAAGCTCAAAGTTGATTTTGTAATTTCGAGAATTTGAAACGGGGGTGGAAATAACTTTCTCCCTTCGAATGAAGGAGCGATATATGTAACTACTTCCAAGTCAGGTAGGGAGATGTCCAAATTGAGAAAGTTCCTTAGAAGTGCAGATTTAGAAAATAAAAAAACTCTCGTTGAAAATAATGCAAAAATTTGGGAATTTGAATCCACAGAACCGTCATCTACGACGCTATCTTTAAGCCGGACACCATATAGGGAAACTGCTTTGAAAACTTGGGTATTTTGTACAGAGAATCCCGTATCAGTTGGCTTTGAAATTCACGTCATCTCCCACAATACCTCTTAGCTTCAAAGAAATTATACTCCGCTCCATAATTATTGACATCTATAGAGATACAGTTAATTTTTGTTATACCTAGAACTACATAAACCAATTGAAGAATAACCAAATGTCATTCTAACATCCTGAATACCGTATCATGAAGTGTAGTTACATCATCTGGTGTAGACGGGATGTAACACGGGTTATATTATCTAGGTACCGCTGACCAAATTTTGACCCAGTATTGAACTGGTGGGTTATACCATTTACTTGACAACAAACTGAAAGCTAAATGCCTAGACGGTCACTCTAACTCGGCACTATTTACTTAAGACAAACGCAAAACTAAATACTTAGACGGTCACTCTAACTCAACACTATTTACTCGAGACAAACTCAAAACTAAATGCTTAACACGCTAATCTAAGTCAACACCTTTTATTCGACACCAAAGCGTAACTAAATACCTAACGACCCACTTTAAAGCAGCAGTATTTATTAGACGCAAATCTGAAACTAAATGTTAAACCCGCTGTTTAATCGCCAAACTTAATGTCTAATCGGCTATTGTAAATTCAGCACGAATTACTTCACACAGACGCGAATTTACTCAAAACTTTCATAATTTTGCACCACATTCTGATAAAAACTGCCACTTCCTTTTTTGTCCTGATCTGAAATTTAAGTAGATACCGAACGAAAACCATCTTTTGGGAAGAGATAAAATTTCTCACCTTCTGTCACCAGCGCCATGATATGACTCCCAGAATGCAGAGCAAGATACGGTTTGTTTTTGTAAAATGCAGCACCACATTGCGACAGACAGAAATAGCTTCTAACCCGAAATTTTCCCTATAGAATGTGAACTATGTCACCTGCAAAATCGATTTATGATACTGCAGTTGGAAAAGGCATGTTCAAATGTTTTCGCCCAATTACTACAGAGAAAGCATTTCAGCGAAATTATCCGTTTCACAAAGCTTCTAGGTAGAGGAAATCCCGTATCACTATCTAGGTGAGTGTTGCTTTACTATTGAAGCATTTTAACCCATCTAAACAAGGCCTTATGGAGCTAAATTCCTGCTTCGTCAGATGGAATGCATCCATCAACCCATCATAAACAAACCCCTAACATACGATAAGATGCTTTCCGGGATAACCGCTGGTTGTCAGAGAAGCCGGCCTTTGCCTCTGAGACAAACTTTGCGCTTTTCGACTTTCGCTATAGTAGAAGCATTTGACTCTGGACAAACGATGGGCCTCCCCACCCAACGAGATTACATTCCTTAAAGCCGAAAATGTTTTACAAACATCATGTGACCAGAATTGCCGTTCTCATCGGTTTTTACACACATCCGATCTAGGAAGCTAACATGAAGCGTACACTCCTGATCAAAATTTTAAGACCACTTAAAAATCTTTAAAAAGAAATTTTTTTTACAGATAGATTTTAAACTCCTCCCACTTAAGGTTACCAATACTACAATCTAAAAGGTTATGGAAACAAAAAGCTACATTCCAAACATTTTATTTAGAAATTTACATTTTTATAAAATGAGGTGATTTACACATGATCAAAATTATAAAACCAGAGACAAAAATTCTACGAAATTGAACAAAAAGTTTATGAAAATATTCAACAACCAAATTTAATAATGAAGTCTACCTCCAATGCTTTTGATGACTTCAAAAATTCTGTCGGGCATGCTAGAAATAAGCATTTCCATTAAGGTGCGGGGGATGTTGCTCCAGCTTCTGAAGATTACTTAACAAAGTTCATTTTTTGTTGAATATTGTTTGCCATTTCAATAAACATCTCTTGTCATCCATCCCCAAACATTTTCAATTGGGTTCAAGTCCGGTGAGCATGCAGGATGTCCCAAGAGATGGACCCATTTTCTTGTAGAAAGGTCAAGGTCCGTCTTGCAACATGGATTGCAGCATTATCCTGTCAGAATAACCATCCATCCCCGCACAAACGATGGCCCTCCGTCATCAAAGATGTTTTTTGTATCATGTTAACATAACCAGCCGCTCTCTGACGACCATGCATGATCTGGAGCTCCATCGTCCCTCTGTAAGAAAAGGCACCCCATACCATTAGGGACTCTCTCACCACTATGACGTGCGGAGAAAATTTCATGTTTTTGTTATACCAATATCGTTGGAAGCCATCAGGACCATCGAGATTGAATTTTTTCTCATGAGAAAACAGGACTTTCTTCCACTTCTCAATATCCCATGTTTGGTATTCACGACCAAACTTTAAGCGGCCCAACTTGTGACGTGGAAGCGGCCAAGGAATTTGTTTACGCTTTTTATTTACTATGCCTTTTTGTCGTAAGTGTCGTCTGATGGTTACGAGACTGCAATCAGCATCTGTAACTGCCTTAATTTGACAAGAAGAAAGTCCCCCGTCTTTCATAACAACCCGTCTTATTCTCCTACTCAATGCAGGAGAAATGTTTTGGGGCCTACCAGAGTATTTTGCTTTTCCATAATTCTCACTGTTCTTTAGAAAGTTGTAAATCACAGTTTTACTGCGATTTACCTTAGCTGAGATTGCCCGCTGTGATAAATCTTGCTTATGGAATTCTAGAATTCGAGAACGCTCAACTTTGGTAAGTTTGCTTGCTTTAGGCATGGTAACACCTTTACGCAGTGATTGCTAATATCTAACTGAACTAAAAACATTAGAATTGCCATAGATCTAACAATCTGGTCTTATAATTTTAATCATGTGTAAATCGCCTCATTTTATAAAAATGTAAATTTCTAAATAAAATGTTTGGAATGTAGCTTTTTGTTTCCATAACCTTTTAGATTGTAGTATTGCTAACCTTAAGTGGGAGGAGTTTAAAATCTATCCATAAAAAAGATTTCTTTTTAAAGATTTTTAAGGGGTCTTAAATTTTTGATCAGGGGTGTATGTTAAAGAATCTCGAACACTAAGCATTCACAGACCCCCTTCAAATGGGTTGCGGAGAGCAAATTTCACAACGTTCCTTGGAACCCTTACTTCAAATCTCTAGCTAGTTCATTTTTAACTGCACATCTTGGCTGAACCCAACCACTGATAATCTTTCACAGCCCGCCCGTCCAGTAAAAGACCCAGGAAGACTCATCACAGTTGATCTTGGCCCCTGTTACCCTGGCAAACGCAAAAACGTACAGCAAAGGTAAAAGCAGAAAAACTTGACGAATGGAACGAGATAGCTCGAATGGTTTTGACCTTACTCTATTCACCTCTACAAGTGTACTGGGGATCGCATGCAAGAATCAGAACCAGGCACGACTTAAAAGGCATTTTGGTGGTGTGATTGGGGCGGAACTACAGAGGCCTCCGCCTTTGTCAAGGATAGGGTAAGCTGACCAGTGTCGGCACATTTCCAACTTATCTGTTTTTATCTGTAGTAATAACCGTACATTTCCGCTACTTAATCTTCATACTGCGGTTTAACATCAAATCAAGCTCTCACTCCATACGGATTTGAAATACGGTGACACATTAAATATGATCAGATTGCTTCAGTTATACGCCTAGTCTCTCCCAATTTACAATATCAAGTGCCTATCTGTTCTTTCATCTGCCGAGTTATTCTGTTTGGAATATTAAATCCTTAGTTATCAGGTATGGAGGTATCTTCAGGGCACAAACTCCCGTCGAAGGTAGCAGTACATCCTACATAAAGTAGCCTGGACCCCTAATTAATTGATGGAACTTTACCCTTAAATAAATATGTATCTATTGAGGATGAAACGAGAATTTTTTTACGCTTGTTCATCACAAAGACTGACTGATTTATTTTCAACGCGTTCTCCTTCATCGGGGTCAACTAATACTCCGCCATCTATGATAACCTAACTCGACTAAATCCTCCAATTAGTATGTGGGCGTTCATGCCTCTCCAAAATTTCCTGTTATTTTTAGGTTCTTTTTAGATCTTAATAAAGGCTGTTTATTTATTATTTCGTGTATTTCTCAAGCTCACCAACTAGTGTATGCGTTTTTCTCTTTCTCTTGCCTTCAGTCTGATCTCGATATATCAGATTTTCTAAGCCCTCTTTCCCCATAATGTCTCTTAGTAAGTTCAGTTTAAATTTTCCTCCATGCAGCCAAGCCATAATTTAAAAAAATATAAATGCAAGAAAAAATATTAATACAAACAATAAACAAAAATGAGATTTAAAAGTAACAAGCAAGGCTTGTTGGACGAACTAAATAGGTCCGACTACAAGACAAAAATATAAAAATTTAACAAAAATTTGTCTTCAAGGAAAATTATAAATAATAACAAGTAAATAAGTGGTGTTTAATAAATGCAGCGTAGATGTGACAATGGTCTAAATGTCTTGGGCAACTAATGAGGATCGAACTCACTACTCAGTTGTAATAGTTCTAACAAGTTTTCACCGAAGTGCACAACAGATAAATAAATAAATTAAAACTAACTGTAATTTTAAAAAATCAGTCAAAAGTCGAGGGGTAAATAAACAAAATATAAGCAATGGCTTGAAAACAAAATTTGCTCAAATAACAATTAGTTTAACAAAACAAAAGAATTCAGGGATTTAAAAATGTCCGTCTTGCTAAGAACAAAATTCAAATGTTCATATTTCTTTCAACTGGAAAATGTCAAATGAGGACAAACGCGTAAATTCGGAAGAACATGGCGTTTTCTGCGTTTCTTTCCTTTTCATAGAAGAGCGTATAAACTTTTAAACCGGAAGTTATTCGTGATTGAAACTACAAAATACAAGAGAAGTAGCAATATAAAGATTTGTAGTTGACACAATGCTCATCAATCTCACATGTCTGATGTTTAAAACCTGAAATTCCTAATGATCCTTGGCTAAGAACATCAATGATGATGCGTGCCAAAGCATAAAAGAATGTATTCACGAAAAAGAATACCTAATATATTTATATAATAATTATTTAATAATGGTTAACTTAAAAACTAAATATTAAAAGATATAGTAAATAAAACTATATTAAATATGATTTCAAACACATAATTTCAAACAAACAATTTTACAGATTCACTAACGCGCAAATACTTTGGGAAAAGTATTTGCGCGTCGTTTCCCTGCAGTTATGGGTTAAATAACAGGACAAATTGGGTTCTATAGCCTTGACTGACAACCAGTCTACAGCAGAAAGCAGTGGCAACCTATTGCGGAATAATCTTCTGCCCAGTCAGACATGTCTCTTTCGAGACATGATCGCCCAAATTTTGTATCCCGTATGGCATTTAAATGACTGACTGATTTTACCAAATGATGAAAAACCACATCAACAGCAATGGATTGCACGTGATAGATAGGAATATAATGATATAATCACGATACTGATGTTCACACTAATTCAGCAATATATATATATAAATTATATTTTAGAACATGTAAAATATTTTATATCTCCACTAAAAATTGTACATTTGTTTGACATTGATACTACTACAGACTGTAGGGGATATATAAAAAAAATTGTACATGTTCTAAAATATAATTTATAATAAATCATCACAGTTCTATTTATTATATATCGAGCACTGTTTTACATTAACATTTTGGACGTTGTAAAAAAAAATTTCTTCGTTCCTTGTTCACTCGGATATATATATATATATATACTTAATAAATGAGTTTAAGACCAGGTTACCCGGGTTTCTACCGTGAGGTATATTTAAGCACAAACCCTTTTGCACGAAGATACCTCACAGCAGAATCCCGGATCGCCTGATGTAAGACTTTATTTATTAAGTCTATTTTTGCTCTACTTTCTTTTGCTGAATTTTATATCGAACACTGTTTATTATATCATACCTTTAATAGGATTGTTTTCTGCTTTCCTCTGTATCGTTATATATATATATTGTGTTTAATTGTGATAATGCTTAGCGCCATCGTTGTTGTTTTTGCAGTGGTTTTACTAATAAAATATATTTTCACAAGCAGTTTTTTTTATCGTAAAGTCCGCGATATCTAGGTGGAAATATAGCGTTCACTAGTACAAAGTATTTGTCGCGTTAACTGATTTTGATGTTTCGCGGGAGCACCGTTATGATGGTTCTTTCATCTAAGCTTAATAGATGAGGGAGAACATCATAATGGTGCTCTTATGAAACTTCGAAGTTTGCATGAATCTGCTCAGTTAAAATGTCCAACACATTGTACTCATATATATATATATATATATATATATATATATATATATCTGTTTGTTAATTATATATTTATATCTACTTGCCTGATTATTTACGGTAAATTGTTATTACGAAAATGTGTGCCATTCAGCAGGATGCAGGCCGGTAGATGTAAATATATAATACTGTTTAATTAAAAAACAGAATATCTACATAAATACGAGTATCGATAAAAGATAATGTTAAAAAAATTCATTTCAAATTGTCTGTTGGTTATAACCAAGTTTCGTTAAAATTCGTTATTTTCCGTAATATATATATTTTTTATACACTACCGGCCATAATTATTAGGCCACCCCAGAGTTTATAAAAAAATATGTATTTCATACTATTTTTAGTATTTATTGTGAAGTGAATAATTGTAAATGAAAATAGAATGGTTCTTTTGTTAATACTGCACAATAATATGTGCATAAAATGAATTTATAAATGTACAATAATTATCTATATTGCAGTTGCATCAATGAAAGAATGAAGAAAATTTAGGGTGATTCAGACGAGTTCATCTTTGCTTCCTTGCCTTGTAAAATTTTGCAAAATAATAATAACAAAAGAAGCATTCTATTTTCATTTAGAGTTATTCATTTAAAATAGTATGAAATATATAACATCTTTTAAAAAAATTGAAGTGGCCTATATATATATATATATATATATATATATATATATATATATATATATATATATCAGTCAGTTAAGTGCCATACGTGATACACGCTTGGGCGATCATGTCTCGAAAGAGAGATGACTGACTGGGCAGAAGATTATCCCGCAGTAGGTTGCCATTGCTTTCTGCGGTGGAGTGGTTGCCGACCAAGGCTATAGAACCCAATCTGTCCTGCTATTTAACCCATAACTGGAAGGAAGAGACGGATTAATACCTTTCCCAAGGGTATTTGCGCGTAAGTGAATACAATGGATTCAACTGTAATTCGAACTCGGCTCCCCGGTTTCTCGTTCCGAGCCGATATCCACTGTACCACAACGCACATATTTTTTATATAATTAATAAAATTATTTAATTTTTTTACGTACTATTATCATGTCAACCTTTTGCTTGTTATCTAAAACCAAAAATTGCTTTTTATTACAAGAACCATAGAAAAGCTGAGTTCAAGGGTTTTGCACGTTGATATAACCAACCCGATTGAAATTAGAAAACGGTTCTCTGACGAGAAAAACTTCCTGGAACGACACAGTGACCAAAACTTTCCTCGTAGTACATGTAGCTATTGATTCAATGTAGTCATTCTACTTGAAGTCGGCTGAGAGATTGAGGCCGACGAGGCGCAGTATATTGCTTTTTGGGAGACTAGCGGGAGCCACACTCATGAGAGGTAGAAAGAAGACTGCGACATGTGTAGGAAGGGAACTTACACAGACTGCAGCATAGCGTAGCCTCAGAGTTGCCCACCAGAAACGCTTGCATCCATATGCGTCAAGGCATTGTAAGAACCCCGATATTATGCCACATTCGATCAGATCAGCCACTCTAGATGCTAAGGCTCCTAAGTACAATTCGGGAGTATCAATCAGAAAATTGCCAACCCGGTCCCATCAGTTTGAAGAGACGTTGTCACTGAATTCACACGATACAGAAGATTCGCAAGGGCACCGTTATTAAGGCCCGAGAAAAGGAAGAATCTGGAAACCTTTTTCTTAACCCTGGGAAACTAACCATGAATTAAAGTTACACCACTGCTAACAATGGGCATATTATACCCAATTTTGAAAATATCAAAACAATATTAAATATGCATCTTTATTTGAAATATTTTACATGCAAGCACTTCAAATTTGTACTTTGAGTTAACATTAATAGGAACTGAAAAAATATTATTTAGGTAAGAAAATCAGTTACTGAAAATTTAATTAAATTTTAATTAAAATGGCGTCATTTGCGCTGGGTATTATATACTCATGGTTAGTGTTTTCCGGTTAACTGAAAACAAGTGATGAGACTCTACTCCTGTTCAAAAGAAGAAAAAAGTGTATGAACCGGGCGATAGGAAAACCTATCTACCCTGATTAGAAAAGAAAATTAAACAAACAATACAGTTTCTCAGTGTTCGTGAGTTACCAGGAAAGTGAGTTTAATCCATTGTACGGGATCTGAATATAGAAGCAACACTGAAGGATTTTAGAAATACATCAATATACACCAGTATACGAACTTCTTTTGGGGCTGAAACAAATCTTCTTTAAAAAGCTTTTGTTCAGTATCTTTTTTGTAAATTTCGACCCTCATAACATCTGCATTTTTTATTTCATTGTCGATTAGAACAAAATGCCATTTCATGCATTTTTCAGAAGACTTCTTAAAACCTTGAGATAAGAATTCTAATTAGTGCTTTTATTGCTTAAACCAGAAAAAGAAACAAAGACAATAGTGCGAATTTGACGGAAAATAATGACATTCTTATTCCCAACATACACAGAGATTATAATAGCTACATTGTGAATATGATGGCTAAACATCCCCCGTAGCGTCGTAAAGTTGTAGTCCTATACCTCACATACTGTCTACAGAGTAATTGATTCATACTGACGGGTAGGTGTTTGACACACCATAGACCTTTAAAATAACCAAGCCATTATTGTTCTGTTATTAAGTCGAATACTTTCAGCCTGTAACTTACACAAAGATCTCGCTATGGTGGTTTTTAAGTGTGACTTAGATGTGACATAAGATCGAAAGTATGGACTACACAATGAGGATCGAACCTTTTATTATGATTTAGCGAGAGAAGCCATTACACGATATTGAAGTGCCCAAATCATTTTCTAAGCGTAGATTAGATGCGGCACATAGCGTAAAGTAAAGAGTAAATAGGGATTTACTCAGTGCAACTTAGTTGTGGCACAAGGTAAAAAATATAGGCTACCCAGCAAGGCTCGAAATCACTAAACAGTTGTGATTAATCTAGCAAGACAAGCTCGGTGTCAAATTACACAAGGTCGAAGCGCCTTGAGTTTCTCAGCATATATTCAGTTAAATGCCATACTTGATACACACTTTGCGCGATCATGTCTCGAAAGAGACATTACTGACTGGGCAGAAGATTATCCCGCAGTAGGTTGCCATTGCTTTCTGCAGTAAACTGGGTGCCGACCAAGGCTACAGAAACCCAATCTGCCATATTATTTCAACCATAACTGGAGGGAAGAGACGGATTAATAGCTTTTCCAAGTTTATTTGTGCGTAAGTGAATGCAAGGAATCCAACTGGAATTCGAACTCGGCTCCCCGATTTGTAGTTTCGAGTTGATATCCACTGCACCACAACGCATATCCCAGCTTATATTATATCACTAAATTGAACAGTTTTATCGTCTTTATCCTATACGTGATATAACAAACCATATTTAAAAGAGGAAATTACAAAAGCTTTTAATACTGATTAAGTGTTTTTGTTCGTGTTTTTATCAAGTTATATATTATATATTATGTATGTTCTCAAACTTGACATAGCTGAGATTGATAGTGCAAACTACCTCCCAATGTCTATAAATTGTTTTCGTGGCGTACGTCTTAAATAGCCTCTGACAACAAGTCCCGCTCCAAGTAGGAGAATAGACGAAAGCAAAAACTGGTGCCCTATAGCCAGCTCTTTTCTTGGCATGGAGACGTCAACACCACAGGAAGGCAGTCCACTTATTTGAAGCTCCGCTGCATTGCAGTCACGATGTAAAAAGCTATGGAAGCAAATTCAGACAGAAAACCAAGAATGGAGACTCGAAGGCGGTTGATTAAGTAAAGTTAAACATTTCCGGGCAATTCTGTCGTGAATCGGTCCCAAATTGTCAGTCCGTCAGTAAGTGCCATACGTGATACACGCTTGGGCGATCATGTCTCGAATGAGAAATGACTGACTGGGCAGAGGATTATACCTCAGTAGGTTACCATTGCTTTCTGCGGTAAAGTGGTTGTCAGCCAAGGCTATAGAACCCAATCTGTCCTGTTATTTAAACCATAACTAGAAGGAAAAGACGGATTAATACATTTGACAAGGGTATTTGTAGTGATCCGTATTTGAATATTTTTGGTATTGACGAGGGTGTGGATGTGGAGAATGTAGTCTGAGAAGCAGACGGCCTCTCTATACCATCGCCAGTATCGGAGAAAGAAAAACTCTGACTTCAAACAAACTTGTTGGTTTTGCCTTTTTAAATTCGAAGCACCTCCAGTGGAAAAGAAACCAGTAAGACTTTGCACTCTTCTGCCTTGAATGTCAGCATGAACGACAACTGCGAGAGAGAGAGAGAGAGAGAGAGAGAGAGAGAGAGAGAAGAGGGGACAAGGGGAGAGGATAGTGAGGAATGGTAAGTAAAGGGGCTCAAAAATTGCTAACTGAATAAAGAAATAAATAATATTTTCGTTATATTATTATCGGTATTCCTGCTGTCGTTATTATCCTGCTTATTTTTGTTTCAAATCTCTTTACCGCTCTTGCCAAAATTCTCATGATATTCAACTCCTCTATAATTGCAATGAAGCATTTTAAACGAGTTCAGTTCCCATTAACTTAACGCTTTCCAGATGAGAATTTTATATAATTCCCCAATAATAATAATAATAATAATAATAATAATAATTATAAAAATAATGTATGCCATATATATATATATATATATATATATATATATATATATATAATCTGTTAATATCCGGAAAAATAGAAAGTGATTGAATTAACGTAAAAAGATATTAGGATTTGCTTAGAATAAATATTATCCAAATGAGGATTGCATTTTAAATGGTAATTATCAGAAACTTCTTCTTTTTTATGGGTTATATGTTTTTAGAAATTAAAATATGATAACTCTCAACATCTTTCTATCTCATGTTGCTCGAAATAATTTTTTCCATCTTACTATATCACACGATCCCGTTTCTAGCATAAATTTACACATTATGGAAGTTACTTGATCTACTCCTCTGCTTCTCAGGCCGGGTGAGGTTCCAAGAAAAATAAATTAAATCCTGTGATTGGAATTAATGAGTGGTCTAAGTGCCATACAGGATACACGCTTAGGTTATCATGTCTCATTCGATTTTCACGCAATAGGTTACCATTTATTTCTGCAATAGACTGGTTTCCAACCAAGGCTATAGTACTTTAAAAGAGAATATTACAAAACGCAACACTTTTGATCAAGTGGTTTGTACTGGGCATCAAAGTAAGTATTTCCTAAACTCTAAGAGACATTGTATTTCTGTTGGTGACTTGATATTCGATACATCTATTTTTGCAATCATCTTTTGAAGTTCGATACATTTTCATAATTGATTTTCTTTAGTGTTTAATTATTTAATTTTTTCTTTCTCTTCAAATTCATGATTTAATTACTGAGTCTAGAGCAGGGGCTGTCTAGACTTTTGTGAGAAGAGAATACATTAATTTGTTAAGAGTAAATATTGGCAAAAATAGAATAATATTTTATATGGCAATCATCATTCAGAACTTTCTTTTCCTTATCTTATGTGACATATCTTTGCAGAACGTAAAAGATCATGACACTCTATAGCTTCCTATTTTTTGTAGCTGTAAGCAATTTTGGTTAAAATTAAGTTCATTATTTTTTTGATATAGTGAACCATATTTTAAGAAAGAAACTCACAAAATGCATTTATATTGGTTAAGTGTCTTTGTGGATTGTGAGTCTCGCGTTTTGTGTTCAAACCAAAGCCGAAGTTGTTGCTGTTGCTTTCGGGTAAATACCCAATGGAAAGGTATAATACTATCCTTTTTCTCCGATTTGTCTCGTTAACAACTGTAGAAATTAAGGAGGAACGAATTGGAATTTTAAAATCAGTTTATTGATGAACAGTTAATTCCACCTCGTTAAAAATACACGCGCCACGGAAGCCATAACATCAACCCATAACGTGGTATATTTGTAGCCCTATATTCGAAAGGCTGTATACAGAGTAATTAATTCATACTGACAGGTGGATGTTGTTGCTACCGTAGATCTTAGTAACAGAACCTAGCAATTCTTCTTCCTTTTTTTTTGTTATTAAGTCGAACTAACTGCAAGTGACATAAAATATCGCTAAGGTCATATTTTAGTTGTAGCTTACATGTGGCAAAAGAGCGAAAGTATGAACTGCACAGTGAAAATCGAATTTACTATTGTGTCGTAACTTATCTAGTGAGAGACGCGTGTTAGCTATTACACAACGTCGAAGTGATCAAATGATTTTCTAAGCATGAACTAGATGTGGCACAAGGCGTAAAATAAGGAGTAAACAGCGGTCCACTAAGCAAAGTTTAGTTGTGGCACAAAGTCAAAAATATATGATACCCAGTGACGATCGAACTCACTCCACAGATGTTTTTAGTCAAACAAGACATGCTTGCCGTTCATTATACAACGTTGAAGTGTTCTGACTTTCTCAGCATATATTAGACTAGCAGTAAAGCCCGGCGTTGCTCGGGTGTAATGAAAGCTTTAAAAACTAATCCATGGTCCTGGAACTCAGACTCTTTGGACGTTGGGACGAAAGACTAAAAGCAATAGTTGTTTCCGGTCAAAGCGAAACAGTAGACTGAAAGAAAAATAAATGGATATCAGTCAAATTTTGATTTCCGATATCGATGTCAAATAAGTTTTCCGTCGCAAACTGAATTTTGAAGGCTAAATAAATCCACTGAGTCATTGGTATCATGGCTGAGACTTAGAATTACAATTATACATAGAGCAAAACCCGAAGAAAAAAAAATAAAAGGGCTGAAAACCTGATTTTGATCAAACCTTATAGGATTTGGTGTATCGATTTCCAGTATCGGAGTTAAATAAGTCATCTAATGATAAACTATCCTAAGTAAGTCCCTGAAAACTTATCGCACCTATCGGGAGTAAAATTGGAGAAAATGAGCCATACTGATGGGTGAATATCGGTTTTTGATTAGATTCGATAGAATATTGGAGGTATCGATTTCCGATATCAGGGGAAATGAGTCGTCTGAGAATATCTACTAATGTTTGAAACTAGAAACAATAATTTTACCAAGTTAGAGCAAATTCTGCAGCAAGAACCACGATAAAAGGGCTGAAATCATCATCTTGATTTGATATGATCGGATATCAGAGTATCAATTTCCGATATCGGGTGGAAATCGGAAAAAATAAGAAGCCCATGACCGGAAACCTAAAGAATATTTGTTTGAAGTTTGGTGATAACCGGATAAAAATTGTGAATTTGTATAACGGACATACAGACAGACAGATAGACAGACACACACGCACACAAATATCTTGCCTTTTATATATATAGATTTGGCACAATGTGGAAGTTGTGAACCACCCGGACTTTATAACAATGGTAAAAAATAAAATAATAAAATAAAATATAAAATAAAATAGTTTCGAGATAGCAAACACCCTTTTCAGATAATTTGATGGTGCTGAATTAGACTTTTTCTTGATTAACCAACTTTTTTTGTGATACAGAAATGCCTCATTTTAGGAAAAATGTTTTCCATTTGTTATTTTATATATGATATAAACCGATGACAATATTGTTTAAAGTAAAATCATAGAAATCTCTCAATTCGTAGGTAAACCAACAAATATTAGTTTACTTATTGAACTGCTCCTTAAAACCTGTCGATCAAAAAACATGTTACTGGATGTAATTAATCGTCATACCCAGGACGAAATTTTGACAATAGTTTTTGAGTATAAATATATATTTTTCAATATAATTTAATTCCAGGACGCATTCCAAAAGCTAAGCCGAGTATTAAGAGACAAGAGATTTTTGTTGGAAACAAAGAAAAGAGTACTGGACTGTTATGTGATGTATATCCTTCCTGTATGGCAGCGAATACTGGACAATTTGTCAATGATGAATTAAAAACTCGAAGCAACATATACGTATACTTAACCTCAGGAGACAGCTGAAATTTCTTGAAAATGCAGTGAGAAAGGAGGGCTTGGAGAAGCTGATACTCACAGCGCGGATAAAGGGAAAGTGAGGTAGGGATAAATAGCACGTGACATACTTGATGGGCTTGAAAAAATGGTTGGCAGAGCAGGGTTTAGGAAAAATAACAGGACAACATATATTAAAAGCAGAAAAGGAGAGGAAGAGGTCGAGGTCCATAATCGCATACGTTCTGACAGGCGCGACACATTAAAAAAGAATAAGGGTGACAATATTTATTTTGTTTATTTTTTTAGGCATATCAACTCCTCAAGCAAAAATTTAATTGTCATGGTTGCATTAGTAATTTCTTTTACAGTAATGTATTAAAGGCACTATGTATTTTCTTTAAAATAATGAAAAGCCAGCAGTGTTTATTGTTTAAAATGTTTTACATAATGTTTGTCATGTTCAATGATATTTAAGTCTCTCTTGATAAATCAGCAGTAGTTAGCCATAATTCGTTTGTCCCAACCTCCCTGGTAGAGCCCTTTCATTGTTTTAATATGGTATTTTTACTGTAAAACATATTACTGGTATTTTTACTATAAATTATTTATACTTTCACTGTTCGTTTTTTTTTTTTGTCTCAGTTTGTGGTCATCTTGCTAATCTATCGCTATATCCATGATAAATGTTCCGATAAGCTCTAGTCTATAATTCGAATAGTTCTTATCATTGCAGTTATTAAATTTCATATTTCATCCACGGAGTTGATTAATTCTCTTTCCTCCATGTCTTAAATATAAGAAAAAGTTTATACTAGACATTTTTCAAAGAACTGTTCCTTAAAATCTCACGACCAGACAGTTTGTTATCGGATGTAATTAATCGTCATACCCAGGACGAAATGTTAACAGTACTTTTTGTATACAAATAAATGTTTTTCAATATAATTTCATACTTTCAATGTTATTATTCACATGTTTGTTCGTAAAGCAGATAAATCAAGGAATAAAAATAACGGATCAAAAATCAGTTACCGACGCATCGATTCAGTTTCGGATATATTGCAGAAAAAATATCATGGTCTTGGATGTGCATTGTGGTGCAGTGGATATCGGCTTGGAACGAAAAATCGGGGAGCCAAGCTCGAATTACACTTGAATTCCCCGCATTCATTTACGCGCAAAAATCCTTGGAAAATGTATCAATCCGTCACATCCCTCAATTTATGGGTTAAATAACAGGACAGATTGGGTTCTCTAGCCTTGGTTGGCAACCAGTCTACCGCAGAAAGTAGTGGCAACCTTCAACGGGATAATCAATCATTTCTTTTACGGTGACATGATCACCCAAGCGTGTATCAAGTATGGCACTTGACTGACTGAATATAATAGTTGGAAACAATTAAAACTTCTACTGGGCATAAAGTGGGGGACCGGTTTTATGTTGTTAAGAAGTAATAAACTGACTTCCCACTAATTACTAATAAATAGTATAATACTCCCTCTAGCTATGAGTCAAATAACAGGACAGATTGGGTTCTCTAGCCTTGGTTCGCAACAAGTATACCGCAGAAAGTAATGGCAAGCTACTGTGGGATAATCTTCTGCCCAGTCGGTCAAGTCTCTTTTGAGACATGATCGCCCAAGCGTGTATCTCGTATGGCACATGACTCACTTGAACATTGCCATAAAACGCAGCAAGGAAATAAATAAATTAAAAATTATCTTTCAAACATCTTTACTCTGGAAATATTTTGATTTTGTTACTAACTTCATCCAATATATTTACTTCCATCTAATTAATAAAGCAGTTTCTTTATTTCTAAAATATAACCTGAATTTATGTTTACTAGTAAGCTTCAGTAGGCTGATTACCAAGATGTTAGTAACACGCCCAGAGATATTGAAATTTTTTTTTATATCCATTAGGGCTCTATCCTAGGCCCGACGCTATCCTTTACTTCCATAAATGATCTCCCAGACGTGATCAAGTGCCAAGTAGGCATCGATGCAGATGACATCACAATTTACTCCCGGATCGGTAAGAAATCGAGCGAGGCGGACAAACATAACCTCGCTGCTGATCTTGAAAGGGATCTATACACAGTGGTGGAACGGGGTAAGAAGTGGCTTGTAAATTTCTAAGATGAAGCTATTGTTCGTCAATCATCACAGGTAACCTCTTATGCCTTGCATAAGCAAGGATCAAGCGAGTCTCCCTGGGATCAATACACTGCGCCTCCTCGGCCTTACCCTATCTTCCGAACTCAAGTGGAACCATTACATTGAGTCAATAGCTAAATCCACTACTAGGAATGTTGGATCACTGTGTCGGGCCAGGATGTTTTTTCTACCTGAATCCATCTTGCAAATGTACAAATCAACCATCAGTCCGTGCATGGAATACTGCTGTCAAATATGGTCAGGCACTCAGCTGTTCACCTCAGTGTTCTCGACAGGCTCAAAAGGTGAATCAGTATATAGTGATAGGTACCAACCTGGCGGCTTGACTCCAGCCACTTTCTCACCGACGGAATGTGGCTTCCCTCTGTCTGTTCTGCAGGTATTTTCATGCCTTCTGCTCAGACAAACTTAAGTCACTGGTGCTCCTGCCACATAAGTTTGCTCGTGCAATCAGACTGGTAACAGCATCCCACCCATTAACAGTTAGATCAACCAAATGCAGCTGACAATTCTACTTTTGTAGCTTCTTTTCTCGCACTTCTGGCCTGTAGAATTCTTTTCCATTTCCTTGCTTTCCTGAGGGTACAACCTCCAGGAATTTAAATGCATTGTCAATACCCATCACTTAACCACTTGACTCCTGTTCTTTCTACATCACCCTGTATATCTTTTCCTTTCTCTCTACCTTTGCAACTGTCATCACACCTGTATTTCCATCCTTCTTTTGCTCCATTCGCTGACATCCCCTGTAACTGGTTCGTCTTTTTCATTACTCTCCTTTTATGTAATCTTTTTCTCTTTTATAGTCCCCTGTACATCAGTGGCGTTACCGCATTACTTGGGGTGAAACGATTAAAAAAATGTCGATCTCTGCTGCTTGGATTATTGGTAGCAGAATGTAGTGAAACGAACAGAGCGTTGCCATAAAATTGCAGGTGAGATAAGATGAAAGACAAAAGTAAAGGTGATCATTAGAAACAAAGAAAAGAGTACTGAATTACTATGTAATGTCAGTTCTTCAATACGGTAGTGAATGCTGGACAACATCATCAGAGAAGGAAAAACGGAATCAGACGGATGCTTCGAGTACAATCGGGGGATCAATTCCATATTACAATCACTATATAAAGTGACCCCTCACCTTGTAGTCACAGCAGTTTCTATACATTTATATTCCTGAGATCCAAAAGCACAAGTATGCATTCCAGAAGTTGAGTAATGTATTAAGAAACAGGACAAGAAATGCTAGAAAGAAAAGAGTTCTGAGTTGCTATGTGATGTCAATTCTTCAATACGGCAGTGAATGCTGGACAATATCATTGAAAATGAGGACAAAACTTGAAGCAGCGGAAATGTGGTTCTACAGAAGGATGCTGCGGATATCGTGGACTGAGCATGAAAGCAAGGATGAGGTGTTGAAAAGAATGGCAACAAAAAGGAAATTAATACTGAGCATCAAGAAGAGACAACTGAATTTCCTGGGACATGCAATAAGGAAGGAGAGCTTAGAGAACCTGATACTGACTGGCCAGATAGAAGGAAAAAGAGACAGAGGAAGGCAGCAGATAACATAATTGCAGGGCCTGATCAGGTGGATGACGGAACGGGGGTTGCGAAGTGTAACAGGAGCAAACATACTAAGAACCACAAGGGATAGGAAGACGTGGAGAACCATGATCACCTACGACCTGAAGGGACAGGGCACATAGAAGAAGAAGAACAAGAAGAACAAGAAGAATCAATACAGTTCAGAACAAAGTTTTAATTTCTTCCAAAAAGAAAGACATTTTATGAGAGCGTATTGAAAAATTATTGTTAGGAAATCTTGAAATTTTACGAAATATCTTATCCTAAGAATGTTCTTAGTTCTTATTTGTTTAGACTTAGAACTTTTCAGCAGTTCTTCATGTAGATTATCACATCCAATCCGATGACATTTTCCAACTGGTTATACAGATTGATGGCCAACCCATATGTACAGCATTTTTTCCTAATCTACCAATCGTCTGCAGCAATTTACATCTAATGATAATAAAGTTATTCAATTAACTTTCTGAAGTAATTTGATCATTATTCAGTAGCAAGGGAATACAGATTGCAGGTAATATTTCTTTTTCGGCCTTCCTTGAATTTTTTGCTCGAATATGAATCAAGCTTCAAAACACGATGCCATTCATGAAAAGACATTTCAATTCGAATTCGTTCATTTGTTATAATTGTATTCAGTTGATCTTCTATGTAGACTGTCATTTTTAACGCAATTAGAATCACCGAATGTAAAGATAAAAAGAAAGTAAACCAAAATGAAATCTGTTGAAACAATTTGGTAATTCTAAAGCCCTTGGCCTGAAGAGTTATTAGCGCAAAATGACAAAGAGTTCATAATTTATGATCTGATATCTTCGGTGAGTAGAATACGAGAAAGAAAATGCATGTAATCCGTTTTTGCACAGATCACCCTAATCAAATTATGTGACAAGACAGCAACCAAGTGTTAACTGAACTGATTATTTTTTAGAGAAGAAGGCAAATCTCTCGTCGGTTCAATTATTTTCTCGGTTTTTCATAAGAAATTTCTCAGATTATTAGCTAACATCCTGTAGAGATGATATCTCGTCGAAGAATCAAAATGACTTTGCAGCTGATCTCTACTCTGACCATGGTATTTTTGATTTACCTCAACAAGGTATTTTGTAACATTTGATATCTCAAAAACCAAATTAGGATAATTTCATAATCATCGATCGGACTACGAAGTTTTTTTTTCTCGTGAAGGTGAACATTTCTTTGAACGTTTATTGGGTTTCAAGTTTATTTCAAACAGGTGAATCTCATATAAACAACCATTACCCAAAAATGGCGGGAAAATAACTGTCCATTTCCCTTTAGGATGTTCATGCCTTTTTCTGCCATACTCTGTAGTACAAGTGTAGTATTAGACCAAATATGCTTTTATGTCCTGTCTGAGCAGCTCATTCCTGGGTTTTCAGTCGTAATAAAGTTGAAAGTAACCATGTGCAGGATAATATATTTTACATTCGCCAAACTCTTTCCGACAGACGCAACCTGAAAAGTCTCTTGCTAATCTATCGCTATTTCCATGACAAATGTCATGTTTATGGTTCGACTAGTTCTTATAATTACGGTTATTAAATCTTATACTCCACTGAGTGTCGATTCATCCTTTTCTCTCCATGTTTCAAGTATAAGAAGAAGGTTATACTAGACATTTTTAAAGAACTGCTTTTTACAACTTCTCGTTCAGAAACCTACAGTATTTAGCATCTCATGTGAAGAAGGCCTCAGATATGGTTTATTCTTCTTCTTCTGTGTGCCCTGTCCCTTCAGGATGTAGGCGATCATGGCTTTCCACGTTCTCCTATCCCTGGTAGTTCTGAGCACGCCTATTCCTGTTACACCATGCAATCTTCGTTCGGTCATCCACCTGATTGGGACCTTCAAATATGTTATCCGTTGCTTTCCTCTGTCTCTTTTTCCCCTTATCTTGCCTGTTAGTATAAGATTCTCCAAGCCCTCCTTCTTCATTGCGTGTCCCAGGAAATTCAACTGTCTTTTCCTGATGCTCAGTATTAATTTCATTTTTGTTTCCATCATTTGCAAGACCTCATCATTGCTCACATGCTCGATCCATGATACTCGAAGCTGCCTACTGTAGAACCAGATTTCAGTTGCTTCAAGTTTTTCTTCATCTTTGATGATATTGTCAAGCATTCACTGCCATATTGAAGGACGGACAGCACTTAGCAATCCAGTTCTTTTTTCCTTGTTTCTTCGTTTCACTGTTTTTCATGCATTGTTTTCAATATTTTTTTTCAGAATACTTTAATTTTTTCTTCTGTTTTTTTTTTTTTGTTCTTGTATTAAGTTTATAAATATATTAATGTTTGATTTAAAATTGATTTTTGCATTGTAAAATATTTAATAGCATTATAATTCGTCTGTCTGTTCCCCACCCCTTAGACCACATTTTATCGCAAAAAGAATATGCATTTGCCGGAAATACCCAAATTAAAACAGAAATCCTCTTTGAAGAAGGACGAAATTTCAAAGAAAATATCTTCTGTTTACTTGGTATGAAATGCTAAGTTTTGCTAAGATTTGTGGTTCCGTTTTGTTAGAATCGCAGGTAAGGGAGAGAAAAAATTCTTCTTCGGTCTTGCCGTTAAGTGTCCTTAAAAAGGTCTATATACATGTTGATCAGATATATGTGTTTCTTTAATTCCTTTTGGCCGTTTTCTTTGATTGAAAAACAAGTTGTTTTGTATTTTATTAGGGATACGATCTAAAATAACGTTATTTGAATGGGAAATGTTTTCTCTAACGGATTTTTCTTGTTTTTTTAAAATTAATTCCGGTGAGTAGTAATTTCAGATTTAAACATTCAGTAAGAATGTTTAATAAACAGAGCTCCGACAAAGGAACGAGTAAATTAACTCAAAAAGTATCTTTTTTAAATAATTTATATTTATATATCATGTCATATAAGAGGAGCTGATACATAACTGTAACTCAGCCTGGCCGTTGATATACTGGGTTTACTGATACTAAATATGTTTGAAATTACAATCAAGTTTTTTCAGAATCAATAATAATTTTTCACCGGCACAATGTGGCTTCCCTGTGTCTCTTCTACAAATACTTTCACGGTTTCTGCTCCGATAAACTTAGCTCACTGTTACCCCCTATACTTGAGCGTCTAGATTAGCAATTAGCTTCCACCCTTTTACTGTGAAACCAATAAAAGTAAACGCAAATTCTACTCCATCAGCTTCTTTTCTCGCACCTCCCTCCTGTAAAATTCCCTTCCGTTTATTTGCTTCCCTGACAGCTACAATCTCCAAGAATTTAATTGTAAAGTCAATAGACATCTATCTTACTAACCTGCATTCTCTCTCTCTCACTCTCTCTCTCTCTCTCTCTCTCTCTCTCTATCAGGCTCCTTTCTCCGTTCATTCTACTCTCATTAATATTCTCATCCTTCTCTTACCCACTTCCTGACACCCCCTATAACCTGTCACGCATTCTCATAACTTTTCTCCCATATATAGATCTACTCCAACAGCTTCTTTTCTCGCGCTTCCCGCCTGTGGAACTCCCTTCCACAAGTCTGCTTTCCCGACAGCTACAATCTCCAGGTGTTTAAATGTAGGGTCAATAGACACCTCCTATCACACTAACTCCAACTATACTCAGAACACTCTCATCTACCCAACCCTCATTCTCTGTATCCTTACTCGCCTATCGCCCACCCTCTGACATTTCCTATATTTAATCATCCTTTCTCCACTCTATGTAGCCCCCTGCGCAGTAGTGGCAGTGACATGCCTTGCTCGGGGTGAAACGCTTATAAAAAAAAATAACCCTCTGCAAAACAGTGGCAGTAAAATGCCTTGCTTGGGGTGATTTAATGAATCCAGATATTTAAGGAATTCAAAGTTTTTATACTCGTACATTTTAAGAATCTACCAAAATATTGTATCCAGTTAGTTAAAAAATCTGGCAACTTATGAAATCAATAATTTATGAAAAATTTCTTACAAGATTTTTTAGGAAGTTGTTAAATTACTGAACTCCTATTTTACATAGTTCTTTAAACTCAGTTATTGTCATCCGTGATACACTCTTAAGTGATCATATTTTGAAAGAGACATAATTGATTGGACAGGAGATTTTCCCGGAGTAGATTACCATTACTTTCTTCGGTAGACTGGTTGCCAACCAAAGCTACAGAAACTAATAGTTATTGCTATTCAACAAATAGCTGAAGAGAGAAAAGATGATTACATTATATTATTTTATCAATATGCAGCAATTAGTGGGAGCTCAGTTTATTACTTCACATGAATATAAAACAGATCCCCCACTTTAGGTCCAATACATTTCCGATTATAGTAATTTGTACTAATTTTAGTGAGATCAGTATATTGTTTTATAACCATATAATATCGATCCCCTACTTTATGCCTAGTAGAAGATATAATTATGTCTTCAACTGTTATATTTAGTCAGTTGAATGCCATGCATGATACACGCTTGGGTGATCATGTCTCGAAAGAGACATGACTGACTGGGTAAAAGATTTTCCTGCAGTAGGTTGCTATTAATTTCTGTGGTAGACTGATTTTCAACCTAGGTTTTAGAACCCAATGTTTCCTGCTAATTATCCAATAGATAGAGAGACAAGAGATGATTATATTAAATTATTATATTATATAAATATGTAGTAATTAGAGGGAGATCAATTTATTACTTTAAAAGAATATAAAACAGATCCCTCACTTTAGGTTTAATAAAAGCTTTGTATACATTTCTGATTATAGTAATTTGTACTAATTCTAGTAGGATCAGTATATTACTTGACAATAAAAAACCGGCCCCCCTGACTTTATGCCCAGTAGAAGATTTAATTATGTCTCCAACTATTATATTTAGTCACTTGAATGCTACACGTGATACACGCTTGAGTGATCACATCTTGAAAAGGACATGACTGACTGGGTAAAACATTTTCCTGCAGTAGGTTGCCATTAATTTCTGCGGTAGATTGATTTTCAACCTAGGTTTTAGAACCCAATGTGTCCTGCTATTTAACCCATAGTTAGAGAGACAAGAGATGATTATATTATATTATTATATTATATTAATATGTAGTAATTAGTGGGAGATCAGTTAATTACATTCTAAGAATAGAAAACAGATCACCCACTTTAGGTTCAATACATTTCCGATTATAGTAGCTTGTACTAATTCTAGTAGGCTCAGTATATTATTTCATAACTATAGAAAATCAATCTCCTACTTTATGCCCAGTAGAATATATTTAGTCAGTTGAGTGCCATACGTGATACACGCTTGGGAGACAACGTCTCGAAAGAGACATGAATGTCCTGACAGAAGATTTTCCTGCAGAAGTTTGCCATTAATTTCTGCGGTAGATTTCCAACCTAGGTTTTAGAACCCAATGCGTCCTTCTATTTAGCCAATAGCTGGAGGGAGAAGCAACGGAATCTTTTATTTTCGAAGGGTATTTGTACGTAAATGAATGCAACGAATTCAACTGGAATCCGAGCTGATATCCTCTTCATAACAACGCCCATCTTTAAACTACTGGACCTATATCTGTGAGGAAACCATTTAAATGATTGCACTGAGAACGCTGATGAAATCATTAAATTATTGACCCTAGATCAATGTGAATTTCGTAAAGTCACCGAAGACGGATCTCTGAGAAATCTGCTTAATTTATGGAACTCGGGATTTATCTTAATCCGTTAACTTCATCAACGTTGATCGGATTTAAATTTTCTCATACAGGCCGTCCCTTTAGGAAGCTAACAATTATAATTCTTCACGATTTTCTGTTCATTGTAACTTTTTTTTGTTATCTCTAATAAAACCTTTGCAGCGACCCATATATACGAGTGCAAGCGTAATTTTCTCCTGTTCCCCTCGTCTGAGTTTCAAATTTTCCAAGCCCTCTTTCCTCATTATATACCTTAGAAATTTCAGCTGTCCATTTCTAATGTTATGTATAAGTCTCTATTTTGATGGAAATTTTATCTAAGACTTCGTTTTGGTTCACATATTCATGGTGTTCTCAGCATCGTTTGGTAAATGCAAATTTTTGTTGCCTGAATTCGCTTCTTCATCGGTAAGGCGATTGTTGAACATTCACTGCTATATAGAATGACTGTTATTACGTAATGTACAGGTACTCTTTTCTTCATTGCAAGCGAAATTTTCCATTTTATCATTAACTTACTTAGCTTTCCGAAAGCATTTTTGCTATCAAAATTCGTTTTCGGATTTCATTCTTACATTTTCCGTTTTCTTGTAAATTCACAAATATTTAAATTGTTGTACTTGCTTGAGATTGGTATATCTCATTTGCATATTGCGCTGTTTCTTTTGCAATTGTTTAATCTTTTTTATTGCTTTTATTCACTAGAATCTGTAGGATTTCGTGTCACCTATATGCCATACGTGATACACGATTTGGGCGATCATGTCTCGAGAGAGACATGACTGACTAGGCAGAAAATTATCCTGCAGTAAGTTGCCATTGCTTTCTGCGGTAAACTGGTTGCCAGCCAAGGCTATAGAACCCAATCTGTCCTGTTATTTGACTCATATCTAGAGACGGAAGAGATGTATTATATCATTAAGTAGTAATTAGTGTGGGATCAGTTTTATATTGTTATGAAGTAATAAACTTATCCCCCACTATATGTCCAGTAGAAGCCTTAATCATCCTTCCAACTATTATATTCAATTAGTTAAGTGCCATACGTGACACACGCTTGGGCGATCATGTCTCGAGAGAGACATGACTGACTGGGCAGAAGATAATCCCGCAATAGGTTGGCATCGGTTTCTGCATTAGACTGGTTGCCGACCAAGTCTATAGAAGCCAATGTGTCCTTTCATTACTGGAGGGAAGATATAGGAGGCACCAGTGGGCTAAGTTCCTCGGAGCAGAAGCCTTTATATATAATATAATACCCACTGTTTTAAAATAAAAACCGGGTGTCTGTTTACATCACAGGTATCCATTAAAAATAACGTTTGAAATCAATTCATTATCTCCTTATATATATATTAGAAGTCTTACAAACAAATGAGTTAACAGTCCACTGTTCGTAGTATTTACATTTTAAAGAGCATTATAACTAGAGTGAAGAGACGGGTTAATACCTTTCCAAAGGGTATTTGCGCGTAAGTGAATGCAAGGAATTCAACTGGAATTCGAACTCGGCTCCCCGATTTGTCGTTCCGAGTCAATATCCACTGCACCACAACGTACATTGAAGAATTCGTGTAGTGCGTGCTAAAACACTGTGTCACCCGCATATTTTATGTTGTTAAGAATATGGCTGCCAATAATGAATCCGTGTGGGACTTCTTGCCTCGTTTTATAAATCTTTGAATAAATCCAGTGATAAGATACATCGTGTTTTACATCGCCTCTATTTTCGGATATTTCAAGAATTCATTTCTTATCCATATGCAGGCTGTTCACTACAAGTATGGGGCCCACATTATTCAAATATCTTTCGCACATATATCATGCTCACATTGCAGTAACAATAATTCTTGATGCCATGCTTTATCGAGCTTTTTGCATAGGCTATAAAACATATTGAAGGAAAACCATTGTGAAAAGCGTCAAGTTACTGAACAAAGGTGTATTTTTTTCTTTTAGGAATCCTTTAAATTATTGATGCTATGACTTTTAGTAAATTACAGAAATGAAAATTACTGTTTTCTGTTTTGTGGGGATAATCAGATTATTCTTACAAAATTAATCGAGAACCACCAGTCAGCGTTAGCAGTTGCATGTGTCTGCAGTATCCATCGAAGGAGCATCTATATATCAGAAATAGTGATCAAAATAATCTCTTCTTTAAGAAGAAAGAAAAAAATCTCTTTGAGAAGAAAGAAATATCATGACTGATCGTAAATGCGTAATGAGGTTCACGTTGCGTTCTCAGAACGCAAGGTTTACAGTTTTTGGAAATTTTTCGTAAACCTCATTTCGCCGTTAGACATTTAAGTTGGTTCCTCCACTGGAGTCCAGTCAATTTTTCTATACTTAAATTTAAATTTAAATTTTAAAAATAAATAAGTTATCTTCAAGCTTTAAAATTAGCTTTAATTGAAAGCCAAGAGATTAAATTTAATAATTCTAGGAGGCAAAAAACATACTGGTGTATTGATTTAAATCTAAAATCTGGCCTATTGATTTAAATCTAAAATTTTAAAATTTTATCAGTTTTTTTTTTAAAAATACCGCCATTGTTGATTGATTGACTCATTACGTAAACAGTAGCCAAATTGCTGTTTTTAAAAATCTTGAAAAAATAAAATATACCGCACTGGCACGTTATTTAAGTCAAATTTTAATATTAAAACTTACCTTTTTCAATCAATTGATAATTGCTTACTCCCAGAAATTTACAATAAAAAAATTAAATACAGTAGCCACTTTTTTTGTTATGTAAGTCATAGAGGTGTTAACAGATGACTGCTACCGGATGTTGACAGGCACGCAATGTCTGGTGACCAATCGTGAGAAAAAATTTCAATTTTTTTTGGTAAGGGGGTTTTAACTAAATAGTGAAATTAAAAATTTAACATAATAATTTCAGCACTTATATAATATTTTATAGAATTTTAGTCTAGATTTATAGCCAGACATTTGAATATGCTGTCTGAATAAATAAAAATTTTAGAAAAGTGGATAATAAAATATCGTAAGATTGAACTTGCGTTCTTCTAGGTTTTGCTAACGGGTAATAACCCAGAACGCTTGTTAACTTACAAAATCATTTTGACCCATATGGAACACCGTACTTTTTAAATTTGAACATCGTACTTTATAACTTTGAACGTATTTGCAGAAATTTTTTTTTCTTTTTAAAAATATAATTTTTATTTTATATTTTTTTTATAGGCAGTATAATCATCAATTCTTAACTAATAAAAAAACGATTCAGTTCTTTAAAAGATTTTAAAAATAATTTTAAAACGTTATGAATTATGTATTATAAAAAAAATGAAAACAATTCTTTTAAAATTTTATTAGTAATCAAAAAACATTTTTTCTTCAGACTATAATGTCCTTAACTTTTATTATTTATTCCAGCAATTAAAAGCTTATCAAATTAAATTATATCAAAGTTTTATTGCATTTTTTATATTTCTCTTCGGAGCAGATTTTCGTTTTGTGAATCATAATTTTAAATTAAAAAAAATACATGATTTATATTTCCCGATGAGTTCTACGTTTAACTAATAAAACAGAAAATACCAGAAAATTAAAATTTATTAAGATTTCATGAAGTTACTTGAAGCGGGGGTAACAGAGTTAAAAAAATTTTTTTCAGCAATATTTAAAAAAGTAATAATTTCAAAAATAATTTTATACACTTGTGAATGAGTACTGAAAGTTTCATTAAAATCCGACAAATATTTGATTTTTGCGAGAATTTCCAAATTAATGTGTTTGTCACCGAAAAAGTGAGTGACGTAAAAAAAATTACGTAATCAATTGTAAAATAGTCGTAATATTTTCGACAACGCCAAATCAAAACAAAATTTTGTGCCATAATTTCGAACACGTTAAAGGTATTAAAAAATTTTATAAAATAAATAAAATTTACTTTGATCTTTCCTCTTCATAATATTATAAACATTTTGGATAGAAAAAGTTCGTTTTATTAAGTTTTGAACCTTTTAAACCTTTTTTATGCTGGATTTTTTGTTATGTAATGGAGGTACCTTCATTTAAATTTGTACATCTACGACACACTTGTATATCGTTAAAATGGAGCCTCACGTTAGTGAAGGGGGCCGGTGTGCAAGTGAAACCGTTGAGAGGAAGGCCTCGAAACGGTGCACATTCTCTCATGAGGACCGCAGTTTAAATATAAATTTGAGAGGAACACAATAAATTAAATGAAATCATATGCCGTAGAGAAAGAAGCTCGGTGGAAATGATATTGGCATGAGGAGCATTACACATTCAGCTCGCTTCAGGTGAGTTTCAATTACTTTTCAGTAATTTACTTCTTCACATGCAGCAAACACTATATAATGAAGATTTCAAATTTGTCTATCTCTTTGCCAGATTACGTATTGTTTTACTCATTTATCTTCTACAGAGGGCAGCGACACGATGTGCCTTTTATTCGTAATGGATTATTTTGTTAAGTACAAATTTTTACGCAGGTTGCAATAGCCTATGTTTTTAAATATATATTACTAGCATTATAGCCCGGTGTTGCTCGGGTGTAATGAATGCTTGAAATCTAATCCATGGTCCTGAAGCTCAGACTCTTTGGACGTTGGCACGAAAGACTAAAAAGCAATAGTGGTTTCTAGTTAAAGCGAAACTGTAGACTGAAAGAAAAATGAATGGAGGTAAGTCAGATTTTGATTTTCTGGTGTCGATATCAAATTTTCTGCACTATTGTAAGAACTGAAACCTTGAAACTTCTGCATATCATTTCTTATGTCTTTGTCTATGAGTGTATCAAATTTGATTAAAATCGGACCACTCCTTCTATAACCCGATTTTTTTTATTATCGATTTTCGATATTTATCTGGGGTACCTCGACACAAAACCTAGCTAAGAACACTCGCAGACACTTATAGTGCAACTGTGTAAATTTTCAAGAAAATCGGTTGAGCCGTTTAGGAGTCTATAGGTAACACACACACACACACACACACACACACACACACACACACACACACACACACACATACACACACAGACAAAATTCCATTTATAAATAAGTTTAGATATTAGTAATTTATGTTACTAACAAGTGACTATGCTCGCAAAGGCAAAAATGTTCTCTATACAAAACCAGAGCATTAATATTATTTTCGTTATTATTTTCAGTCATATTTTACCAGATCACGACTACTAGTTCCATTGACTCTATCGCAATCATCTTCGAGCAATCGGCTGTCTAATGGTGGCATCAAGTGCATAAATTAATCGTCGAAGTCGATTAATATGCAATGGAAATAATTGAGAAAATAATATATATATATATTGATTAAAGTATGATTAAAAAAATGAAACTGCCTGTTTAATTTATTATACTTTTTAAATTTTCGGAGAAGATGTAAAATTCAAAATATCTTTGTTTAAAGACTTTTGACTGTCGCAGTCATTATCGAAAACCAATATTATATCTGTATGATACTTAGAATGTCTTTGTCTTCTTTGGTATTTTTAAGAAACACGACGTTTGAAATGATGTAGCCTGATTTTTTTTAATCGTATCACCCCGAGCAAGGCGGTAATGCCACTGATGTGCAGGGGACTACATAAGAGTAAAAAGATTAATTAGAAGAGAGTGAGGAGGAAGACGAACCAGTTAGAAAGGAGCAAGAGAAGGATGGGAATACAGGTGTGATGACAGTTGCAAAGGTGGAGAGAAAGGAAAGGATATACGGGTTGGTGAAAGAACTAGAGTCAAGTGGTTAATAGATGAGTATTGACATTGCATTTAAATTCCTGGAGGTTGTATCCGTCATGAAAGCAAGAATATGGAAGCGAGTTCCACAGGCGGGAAGTGCGAGAGAAGAAGCTGCAGGAGTAGAATTGTCGTCTGTATTTGGTTAATCTAACTGTGAATGGGTGGGACCCAGTTGCCAATCTGGTTGCACGAGTAAACACCTGTTGCAGAGGCACCAGTGACTTAAGTTCGTTGGAGCAGAAGCCATGAAAGCATTTATAGAAAAGACAAAGGGAGGCCATGTCATGTGTAACGGCTGTTATGAACGAGGCCGCAGAAAAAGAATGCCATTTATTTATTCATATATTTTATTATATAATTAATTAGTTTTTTGGATAATGCTGATATAAAATGGGGTTCATGTAATATAAGATATTATGTGAGAAATATATATGATATGTCCCAAGTGGAATCTCGATAATGACTACGATAGTATTCTAAATGTTATTATAGTGGACATTCATGATTGATTAGACGCCTGTTTTTATTTTTATTATTTTTATAAATACTGTAAAATACATTTGGTGATAGCACATGAGAGAGAATTAACGGAAAAATTCGTTTTAGGTCCCCTTTCAAAATAGCATTATTTCTGTGCAAATGTATATGCTGAACTCAAATCAACAATTAGTTATTAAAGAAATTCACCTTTATTGATCTTAACGACCAGAAAAAAATCGAACTTCATCTCGCACTTTTTGTCTCCCGTAACTCTCACGAAGTTATGTAATTAACTGCAGAATGACTTTCGGCGTAAGCTCTAATTTCGGACTATTTATTTCCTTTACTGAAATTTCAGCCTATTTACTTTTTGTATTGAAAGTAATACGCGTAGAAAAATTTGTGTATCACTTTCATTACAGGAAGTAAATAGGCGGAAATTTCACTAAAGGAAGTAAATAGGCCGAAAATAGGCCGAAAATAGGCCAAAATTTGCTGCCTACGCCGAAAGTCACTCAGCAGTTAATTACATGACTGCGTTAGAATTATGGTAGATAAAATGAGCGACATGTAGTTCGAATTTTTTCTTGGCGTTCTTATCAATAAAGGTAGGTTTCTTCAATAACTAATTGTTGATTTGAGTTCTGCATATATATTTGCACAAAAATAATGCTATTTTGGATAGATTTGAAGGGGGAAAAGCCTTCGGGACGTAAAACGAACATTTACCGAATTAACGAAGTGTTTAGGAAACACCTGCTGTATTCGGTCCCGCTTCTTCTTTCGTACCGTTTGATAAAACAAAGGTGTTAGTCAACAAGGAATATGTACCTAAATTATAATTAGTCTAATACGAAATAATGCCAAATATATATTAATCCATTAATCTATTAATTCCTAATACACAAATATATGTGTGTGTATATATGTGTATATGTGTAGGTGTGTGACTGTGAGTATTTATATAAAAGTTTAATGCAATAACGCAATTGTCATGCCATTTAATCGAATCACAAAAATTTATCTTTATATTTGCATACGGTCTGTGTCTGATATTGATATTATACATACAGTACTTTGCAAAAGTATGAGGACAAGAACTATGTTATCTAGATACCTCCACTCATTTTTCTATACCTAAATTTAAATTGAAATTTTAATAATAAATAAGTTATTTTCAAGCTTTAAAATTAGCTTTAATTGAAAGCCAACGGATTAAATTTACTAATTTCAGTAAGCAAAATACCCTGGTGTATTTTAAACCGAAATTATACTAATCGGAATCAAAAATTTTATAAAAATTTAAAAATTTCCGCCATTTTTCATCGATTGTAAACAGAAGCCAATTCTCGGTTTTAAAGAATCTTGCAAAAATAAAATACACCTCACTGACACATTATTTTCTTCAAATTACCAATTTAAACTTACTTTAGGTTGACTTGAAACAAGAATTACTTGCTTACTGTTTGAACAATGTTTCAAAAAGTATTCCTCAATTACGGTAGACTTGTTATCACAGCTGTCAACACCTTATCAGGAGGCGATAATGAATGATTTACAACCCTTGAATCACGTGACATGTTAATGACAAAGGTCGCGTATGGCCACCCGTACAAACAAAAAACGGGAAAGCAACATACAGAAAATTCAAATGTTTTAATTATTTTACAAAAATGAAGCACCCCTTTTTAGAATAAGTGTTTAAATTTTTCGATTAATAAATATATTTGCCACACATTAATTTAAAAATCTGAGAGACCTATGAGGAGGAAATTTTAAAAGACTTATGAAACTTTTCAGAAATTACCTCATAAAAAATAAAATAAAATAATAAAAATAAAAACAATTCTTGTAAAAATTCATTACTAACGGAAAATAATTTTTCTATTCAGACTATGATATAATTTTAATTTATGTTTAAAAAAGCAATTAAAAGTTTATCCAAATAAAAAATGGCATATTTTTATTGCATTTTTGTTTTCCTAATTCGAAACAGATTTTCTAAAAAAGAGCAGGTTTGAAAAAAACAAAAAGAGACAGTTGATTTGCATTTCCCAATACCTCCTGAATTTAATTAAAACCCTATATGTTGAGATCTAGTCGCATTTTTCGACATTTCTGGAAATTATTTGGAGGTGGTGGGGGGTAACATAGTTAAAAAATGTTTTACCAATATTTTCTAAAAATAATTATTTCAAAACCGATTTCAGTCAATTATGAATAAGACCTGAAATTTTCATCAAAATCAGAAGATTATTTGATTTTTGCAAGAATTTCCAAATTAATGTGTCTTTCACAGTCAAAAGATGCCTTCGGCGCAATATTACGTTTTAACGAAATAAAATATAGCGTCAGTTTATCGCTTTCACTGACGAGAGATAAAAAAAAACTTTCTACTACTAAATGAGTCTGTTAGAACCTGTTAAATCAATTTAAAAAATTTGTAAAAATAATTAAAAAATACATTGATCTATCCTCTTTACGATAGCATAAACATTTTGCCCAGAAAACTTTGTTTTTATTTAGTTTGAAGCATTTTCCTTCAGACTATGCTGCTTTTTCCAGCGAAAATTGGAAATATCTAACTCTTTGGAGGCATTAAAACAGAGCCAATTTATAATGTTAGAAATATATATATATATATATATATATATATATATATATATATACTGTATTATGCAAACGTATTAGAACAAGAACTATTTTATCTGTTATGAGACATCAAAATAAAGTTTAAAATCACCCCTGTCCTAACACTTTTGCACACTATCGGTAGTGTGTAAAAGTATTAGGACAGTGGGTGATTTTCCTAAAAACCTCACTGAAATTCAAATACAGGGTGAAAAGACAAGTAATTTGCTAATAAATATTGCTTATTTAAAACTAGGTGTAAATGAAATGTATTAAAAAGAAGTTATATTTATTTTTTCCTATTTTCTATGAAACAAGTTATTTTGAAATTATTCATTATTCTATTATCCTTGGATATGATTGACTTTCTTAAAATTGCCCCTCTCGAATTGATAAATCTAATGTTACTTCGGAAGACACACTTAGTGAACAAATACAAGCTGCTTGGCAGGAGATGCCATTAGATACACTGAAGAAGCTTGTGATGTCAATGCCTGACAGAATGAAGGCTATGATCAAAGAAAAAGGCTATTATACGAAATATTAAATTTATTTTGTAACAAGTATTTTTTCTTGTTAAAGCATTTGTTGAATAAATCTAATAAAATTACTTTAATTAAATTGTTTATTTTCTGTCAATATGCCTCATAAAAGATAAAATAGTTCTGGTCCTAATACTTTTGCACTGCACTGTACTGTATATATATATATATATATATATATATATATATATATATATATATATATACTAGGTGCGATTGGTAAATTGTCGCAATCATTTTATTATTTCAAAGCGAAAGGCTATTATGCTTAATATTAAATTTATTTTGTAACAAGTATTTTTTCTTGTTGAAGCATTTGTTAGGTAAGTAAAATAACATTATTTAATTAAATTGGTTATTTTCTGACAATATGCCTCATAAAAATATAAAATAATTCCAGTCCCAATACTTTTGCACAGTACTGTAAATGAAGCTCAACTTAAAACTAATTTAACACACACACACACACACACACACACACACACACACACACACACACACACACACACACACACACACACACTTTTTCATTTTTAAACGAGTTATTTTGCTACCCTGGTTTCTACCATGAGTGGTGTCTTCAGGCGATTTTTAATCACCAAGAAACCAAGGTAGCAAAATAACTCGTTTAAATATGAAAAATATTTAAATGTTCTACAATATAATTGCATAGAACACTTTTTAATACAAATGTGTACTGGTCTAACCGTATTAGGACCAAACATTAACTATTAAACAATATATACATATCATCTAGTTAAGTGCCATACCTGATGCACGCTCTTTCGTGACATGACTGACTGGCCAGAACATTTTTACGCAGTAGGTTATCATGCTTTTCTGCGGTAGACTCGTTTCCAACCAGGGCTATAGAACCCTATCTGTCGTGCTATTTAACCCATTGCCGGAGGGAGAAGCGACGGATTAATACCTTTCAAAAATGGTATTTGCGCGTAAGCGAATGCAACTGTAATTCAAACTCAGCTCTCCGATTTCTCGTTCCAAGAGGATATCCCCTACACCACAAATGATTTAAAATTGAAACGATTGTCTGATTTACGTGGTGAATATTAATTGAGAAGACTTAACAGAAATCATCGAAAATCTCAGATCCAAATTCAGCAGGAATAATGTGCCACTTTACTGATTTACCATTTCTACCTCGTATCTCCGACATTGAAAAAAATAATTTCGTAGTCAGCATTTCATGCCTCTTATCCACGCTTTTACTAAAAATAATCTATCTGAACTCCAAATTAGAGCTGCCGATTCAATTAGGAATCTATGGCAGATCAACGGTGATAACGTTAGGGCAAAGAAACCAAACAAATTGACTGATTTCTGACAAATACTGCAGGAAAAATGGGCAAAATCACGCCTGAACAATGTTCGAAATTAATGAAGCCTTGTGATTGGCGACGTTAAGAGGTAATTTAAACCCAGGAATCGTACACATCTTATTAAAATTCAACATGGGTATTAATTAATAATTTCTATAATTTGATTTAATGGCTATTTCAGATTTTGTTCTCTATTTTTAGATGCTACTTTTTGTAATTACAGGCTTTTGTTCTCCGAATTTCTTTAACTTTTGAATGCAAATTTTTCGCAGAGTAGAAAAGAAAAAAAAAGAATATTTGCCGTAATTTTTATCTAAATCTAAATTTATTTATAAATAGAACTTTGAATGTGTGTGTCCCCGTTACCTATAGATTCCGAAACGGCTGAACCGATTTTCTTGAAAATTTACACAGTTGTACTATAAGCGTCTGCGAGTGTTCTTAGCTAGTTTTTATGTCTCGGTACCCCCGATAAATATTAAAAATCCATAATCGAAAAAATCGGGTTATAGAAGGAGTGGTCCGATTTTAATCAAATTTGATACAGTCATAGACAAAGACATAAGAAACGATATTCAGAAGTTTTAAGGTTGCAGTTTTTATAATAGTGCAGAAAGTCAATAATATATACATATAAAAGGCAAGATGTTTGTATGTGTATCTGTTTATCTGCCTGTATGTCTGTATTTTTCAGCCCTTTTATTTTAGTTTTTGCTTCGGGTTTCGCTCTAAGTAGGTCTAATTGTAGTTCTTAGTCTCAGCCATGTTACCATTTGCTCAGAGGACTTATTTAGCCTTCAAAATTCAATTTACGACGAAAAAACTTACTTGATATCGATACCAGAAAATCAAACTTTGACTTACATCCATTCATTTTTCTTTCAGTGTACGGTTTCGCTTTAAACGGAAACAACTACTGCTTTTTAGTCTTTCGTGTCAACGTCCAAAGAGTCTGAGCTCCAGGACCATGGATTAGTTTTAAAGTTTTCATTACATCCGAGCAACGTCGGGTTATACTGCTAGTCCTATGTAAATTAGTAGAATTATTTTTTTTTACTTTTGATTAGTAGTATGTAATATTATTTTTCAACAGTATGAATACATAAATTATTTATATATTCATTGTGTGTTTGACTCCAGTTTGGGAAGTAAGTATCTATCTATCTATCTATCTATCTATCTATCTATCTATCTATCTATCTATCTATCTATCTATCTACTGTTTAATACTTAGTTTTTGGTCATAATAGGGTTAGACTAGTACATATTCGTATTAAAAAAGTGTTCGATACAATTATATTGGAGAACTTTTGAATATTTACCATTTTTAAACGAGTGGTGTCTTCAAGCGATTTTTAATAAGTAAATTTTCCGTTTACCGTTTTTCTTTTTAAGAACGCCCGTGTGACGTTGTTTTATTTGAACGTTCACGTGACAGGAACTTTTAAATTAAAACGGATGATGGCGTATTCATTCATGGTTGTATGAACCTAAGAGATATTGATGGGTAAAAGTTTTTTTTTTATGCGATATTTGATGAATGTTTTATTTACTTTCCCATTTAATTTTTTGAAACCAGGAAATAAAATCCCTAGTGTTTTTCCACTGGTTTACTTAAGTGGCTGTTCTTAACAAGTCAAAAATATTTTTTAATATTTCATGTTTTATTTTGGCCATATCTGTCTTTGTTGGATTAAAGGGTCTGTATCATATATATATATATATATATATATATATATTGTGTGTATTTTGGCAGCATTTTTTCATTAATGCAGGTTTCATTGAATAATATAGACAAGTTTTGTCTATTAATTTTGTGTAGGATCCGTTCATACCGTCTGATATACTTGATGGTGATGTCGTTGAAAGACAACAAAAAATCACAGTATTTGTTGAATTTTTTATCCGGTCTAAGCTTTCGGCTCACATAAGCCATTATCAAAGAGTAAATATTAACACACAGTAAACATAGAACATTTAAGCTATTAACAATAAAGAGAATTGAATTGAAAATATAAGTCCATCCCTACCGATAATAATATATATACATTGATTGATTAATTAATTAATTAATTGATGATTAATAAATAAATTAATTAATGAGTCTGTATGATGGGTATGTATATACATTGTTAAATATAACAGACTATTGTCTATTATATTTAATCATGAGCCGTTATAAACATTGTATTGTGGCTTTAATTCTTGGTGAAAATAAAGACAAAAATGGTCCAACATTTGCATATTTCTTTATTACGCTGGTTCTAATCTTTAGACTCACATGAACCATCTCCAGATTGGCTGTAGGGACGTTAACAGAAAGATATCTAAGATCAAAAATGATATTTTCTTGTGTTGATATAAAACATTGTTATGAGACGATAACTGTTTCTGTTCTTTAGCACACGCGCATAAATATATAGTAATATAATTATTATAAGTTTTTATAATAAAAACATAGGAAAAAATAAAGACAGAGTTAGGTCCTAACATTAAAATATTTCACTGCCTTATGACATTCTAATAGGTAGTACCGGAACACAGCAGTTCTTTGGTTGCAGTGAACTTTGTTTTTATTATAAACACTTATAATAAGAATATTGCTATAAACATTGCTCTTTAATATCGACCGCTCTTTAGAATGTAAATACTAAGAACAGTGGACTGTTAACCGATTTGTTTGTACGACTCCTAATATATATATATATATATATATATATATATATATATATATTTTGTGTTGCTTCGTTTTGGTATAATTAGAAGATAACACAAACTTGAATTAATGATGTTTATTTTTGGTATAAAACTTTAGGTTTTTACATCAAGTTACAACCTTTAAATTTTGTGCGGATACATGAGCAGACTAGCTAAATTCTCTTCACTGTGGGACGCTAGTAGTAAACGAGCCTATCTCTTCTGGACTCTAGTGGTCAACTGACTAACGTCTTCCTCTTTTCAAATCTCCTACACAAAACTACTGTCCTTAACTCCTACTTCTTACTCCTACTCTTACTCCTACTCCTTCCAAAAGAAACGGTTCCTTATTTTGACGCCCAATTTTGAATTCTTGGCCTCAGTGTGTCTATCTTTTTCAATTTTAGAACTCTCGCCATTATACAAACAATAACACACACACACACACACACACACACACACACACACACACACACATACATAATATATATATATATATATATATATATATATATATATATAAGGAAATAATGAATTGATTTCAAACGTTATTTTTGATGGATACCTGTGATGTAAACAGACACACCGTTTTTATTTTAAAAGTGGGTGTGACGTATCACAGCCCGTGTTGAAGCACGATTAGAACTTGTACTTCCGTTTATTGGTTTTATCTTAAAACTTTTATGCAGTTTTACATTTTTTTGGCGCGGTCAGATCTGCGTTGTGGTGCAGTGAATATCGTCTCGGAACAAGAAATCGGGGAGGCTTGTTCGAATTCAAGTTGAATTCCTTGTATTCACTTACGCGCAAATAACCTTGGAAAAGGTATTAACAAGTCTTTTCCTTCCAGTTATAGGTCAAATAATATGACAGATTGGGTTCTATAGCCTTGGCTGGCAACCAGTCTACCGCAGAAAGTAATGGCATCCTACTGCGGGAAAAACTTCTGCACAATCAGTCATGTCTCTTTCGAGATATGATCACCCAAGCGTGTATCACGTATGTCACTTAACTGAACGTTAGTTTGAATCATATCTGTTGTGGCGTTTGTAGTAATAATTGCTGTTATCTGTCATTTCACATAACAACAAATTAGTCATATGGAATTATCTGACAAATTTAAGATAACCTGTTTATTCGTAGTTTATTTAGTCTGTACTGGGTTATTTAAAAAGTAATTTTCTTGGATTAATATTTTTAATAATAAAATGTTTCTCTCATACCTCTCTGCATTCTGTAGAAATTAAATGAGAATTAGCATTATGATAAAAACAATTTTCTGAAAATAAATATCTTGCTGGATAAAGTAAATTTATCGAGATAAGAAAACTTCTGTTCAAATTTACTTTAGAGTGATGGCAAATATAATTTGAACAGTAGCTGTCAATCATCACAGGCAACCTTTCCTGCCTCCCATAAGCATGGACCAAGCGAGTCTCCCCGAGAGCAATACACTGCCCCTCCTCGACCTTACCCTCTCTTCTGATCTCAAGTGGAACCACTGCATTGAGTCAATAGCTAAATCCACTGCTAGGAAGTTTGGGTCACTATGTTCGGCCAGGTTGTTTTTTCTACCTGAATCCATCCTGCATATATACAAACCATTCGTCCGTGCATGGAGTACTGCTGCCAAATATGGTCAGGTACCCCCGCGGTTCATCTCGGTGTTCTTGACAGGCTCCAAAGGAGAATCAGTAATGTGATAGGTACCGACTGGGCGGTTCGACTTCAGCCACTTTCCCACCGACGGGATGTGGCTTCCCTTTGCTTGTTCTATAAATACTTCCATGGATTCTGTCCAACGAACTTAAGTCACTGGTGCCTCTGCAACAGCTGTTTACTCGTGCAACCAGACTGGCAACTGGGTCCCACCCATTCACATTTAGATCAACTAAATGCAGCTGAGAATTCTACTTCTGCAGCTTCTTCTCTCGCACTTCCCGCCTGTGGAACTCGCTTTCTTATTCTTGCTTTCCTGACGACTACAACCTCCAGGAATTCAAATGCAAGTTCAATATTCATCTCTTAACCACTTGACCCTAGTTCTTTCCTTACCACCCTGTATATTCTTTCCTTTCTCTCCACCTCTGCAACTGTCATCATACCTGTATTCCCTTCCTTCTCTTGATCCTTTCTAAATGTTTTGTCTTTCTCTTTACTCTCTTCTATCTAGTGCTTTTACTCTTATGTAGCCCCCTGCTTATTAGTGGCGTTACCATCTTGCTCGGGGTGATATGAATTTTAAAAAAAAAAGTAAAAACATTAAGATTTAAGTTAGACGATTTTAAAAACAATCATTAATTTTATCAAAGAATGGAAATTGGTAATTCTACAAAAAAAAAAAAAATAAATAAAACATTCCAAAGCTCAAAAGTGAAACAGTAATTTTTATATAAGGTATTCTTAAATGCGTGTAGAGAAAAACTTATGTTTCCTGTAAGAGCTTTGGGAAAAAATGAAAATTTAATAGATAGTCTGATCTTATTAAGAAAAGAGGCGGCGGAAAATGTACTATGAAACAAATAAAATAAAACGACTCCATATTTTCTATTAGCTACGGTAAATGAGATAACAATTCTGGTATGTTTAGTTTTATCAAGATAGTTGCCTTTTGTAGGAGCCTCGGTAATGCTTGGTAAATTGGCCTTGTGCCAAACACGTCCAAAGTCCCCACAATTTAAATATCAGAAACTTGAAGGTTGGATGTTGAAACGTGGAAGGATAAAATATTTCGTTTGTACATTAATGTAAAAATTTATTAACAGAATAACAAAATTGTAAGAAGAAAAATATAAGTGAAACTTTGTTAACTGAACACGATAACATATTTGTGTGAAGAAAAATGTTCATTGAGAAAATGCATGAAGTTTTGTAGTTAAATCTGTTCAAAGTGAAATGTATGTATCAGAATGTCCTACTGAAATTGAGAGCTCATGGCTGATAGTAGTAAAAAGCTAAGATTCCTTGGCGTATTCTGATAGTAGCAGAATGTGAAGTCTTGTGTGCCTATACCTTTTTTGGTAGGAGAACGAAGGTAAAACAAATATAGAAACTGTACTTAAATGCCCTGTTGTTGTTTTTGTCGTTGGTGTTTACTTTGGTGGCGTGGAGTAAAAATGAAGAAAAGGAAAACTGGAAAAAAAAGTTCGAATGAATCTGTGACGCGCCAAAACGTCCGGCTTGGCTTCTTGAAAATTTCTTTTGCTATCTTGCCACAATTTCCGTTAGCTATCCGATTCCATGCTTGACTGTCTTTGACCGGTCACGGAATGTTTTTTAAATAATGATGTTTCTCATGTTGCCGGCATTTTCTTCTTTAGGTGTGAAAAAATGTTTGACTGACGTCATAAACCAATTTTAGATTTCCTATCCAATTAGGGTCCAGAATTTTGCTTTTCACACTGACTTGTGAAATTTGCTTTGGTCTGGTTTTTTTTCCAAAAAGGTTTTAGCTGTTTAGATTACGATTTTACGGGTTGCAATTTTACTTTGTGTGTTTTATTTAACTGTTGGATGATATAGGATTTGTATCTTATACTTTATTATATTTGAAATTCTTTGTTTGTTCCGAAATATAAATGATTTATTCTATTATTACGCTCTACCTATTGATTGAACACTTTAGATTGGGGTAAATTTCATAAACAGCAGTTATTTGTCGCTTTATGCGATGCCCTCTTTCGAGATTGGGCATCTTTCGATTGCTGGAGAATTTACATTGGTGTAAATATATGATACGATTTGAAATCTTCCTTCCTCGAACGTCTGACGATAGCTTGGTAGATGAATTTCCTGGCTTGAGGCGGGCATCGAATCTAGCTGCAGTGATGAGCTGTAATACAGCAAAACAAGCCGGTATGCAGATTATTTATTTATTTTTTATATTGATTAAAGTTTGATTTAAAAAAAACAAGGTTTATCTGTTTAATTTATTATGTTTTAAATTCTTGGATGAGATGTCGAGTTCAAAATATTGTTATTTTTGTTCAAATACTTTCGACTATTGCAGTTATTATCAAAAAACAATATTATGTCTGTGCAATACTTAGAATTTCTTTGTCTGTATCTTAGTATTTTTGAGACACTCGACATTTGCAAGGATCTAACCTGACGTCATGTGTAACAGCTATTTGGAACGAGGCTGAAAAAAAAAAGAATGCGATTTATTTATTCATTTGTTTTATTATATTATTGATTATATTTTGGATCATACTAATATATTATGTGAGAAATATAATATATGATAAATATATGATATGCTCCAAGTCGAATCTCGTTAATGACTGCATAATAATTCTAAACGTTATTATAGATGATACCATGATTGATTAGACGCCCTGTGTTCTTTTTTAAACACTGTTACAAATGAAGAAGAACGTGCACCTGCGTTTCATGTAATACACAAAGTCATTCGACAAAGACTCAATAGAAATGCTCAGAAAACTGGACATATTTGGGGAAGATATTAGAGTTATCATGAACAACTACTGTTAGCAAATTGCTAGTATACAAACAGGAAACAGGTTCAGCAGGATTTATTCAACGTATACAGCGAGACGGATGTGCGGTTTGGTGTAGTGGATAGCGGTTTAGAATGAGAAATTGGGGAGCCGAGTTCGAAATCCAGCTGAATTCCTTGCATTCACATACGCGCAAATATCCTTAGGAAAGGTTTTAATCCGTCTCTTTCCTCCAGTTATCGATTAATTAAGAGGACAGATTGGGTTCTATAGCCTTGGCTGGCAACCAGTCTACCGCAGAAAGCAATGGCAACCTACTGCGGGATAAACTTCTGCCCAGTCAGTCATGTCTCTTTCGAGATATCACGTATGGCACTTAACTGACTGACTGAATATAATAGTTGGAATAATGATTAAGGCTTCTACCGGGCATAAAGTGGGGGATCAGTTTTATATTGTTATGAGGTAATAAACTGATCCCCCACTAATTACTACTTAATAATATAATACATCTCTTTCCCTTCTAGCTATGAGTTAATTAACAGGACAGATTGGGTTCTATAGCCTTGGCTGGCAACCAGTCTACCGCAGAAAGCAATGGCAACCTACTGCGGGATAAACTTCTGCCCAGTCAGTCATGTCTCTTTCGAGGCATGATCGCCCAAATCGTGTATCACGTATGGCAATTAACTGTCTGATACAGCAAGACAATACTGAGAGCCCTAGAAATCAGTACAGTATTCGTCATTGAAGGCCACAATCAGAACAATATACGATACACAGATGATAGAAGACACGGGAATGAATACTACAAGGCCTCCCATAGAAGGTTGCTGAAGAAAGCGGAAAAAATGGGAACAAATTAAATTAATTACAAGACATCTGAATGGCATGGCCATCAGTAAAAAAGAAGAGTCCAAAATGCCAACAACAGGCAGCGGACCTTCTTCTTCTATGTACCTTGTCCTTTCAGGATGTAGGCAATCATGGCCTTCCACATCTCCCCATCTCTGGTGGCTCTTTGCACGCTTTCTCCTGTCACACCATGAAACACTCGTTCCGTCATCTACCTGATCAGGTCCTCCAAATATATTATCCGCTGCTTTCCCCTGTCTCTTTTTCCCTCTATCTGGCCTGTTAGTATCAGGTTCTCCAAGCCTTCCTTCCTCACTGCGTGTTCCAGGAACTTCATTTGTCTCTTTCTGATGCTCATGTTTTAATTAAAGATGGAAAGTGAGACAATAAAATCCAAAGGCGAATTCGCATGGTTAAGAAAACATTCCAGAAGCTTAGTAGAGTATTGAGGGACAGAAAATTTTAGCTGGAAACAAAGAAGAATGTACTGAACTGTTATGCACTGCTTGTTCTTCAATACAGCGGTGAATGTTAAACAATCTCCTCAAAGAAATTAATACACAAATAAATATGGTGGAAAACCTTGTACAATCTGACCACAATTTTTCATTAAGCAGATATTCTTTTGTTATTGTAATGCGAGAGCTGATCGCTTTGAGTAAACGCAAGTATTGTAACGTAAGAAATAGATATCTTATTAAAAAGAATGAATTTTTTTTTTACATATCGACTACAAATTGTACATTTTGTTTTGACAAATGTTTTTTATATATTGCTATATTAATATATTGTCTAAACAAAATGTACAATTTGTTGTGGATATATATATATAAATTGTACATGTTCTAAAATATAATTTATAATAAATATTCCCAGCTCTTATTATATATTGAGCACTGTTTTAAATTAATATTTTGGACATTTTATTGTAAATTTTCCTTCGTTCCTTATTCACTCGGATATATATATATATATATATATATATATATATATATATATATTAATTTTAAATAAATCTAACTAGAATAATGAAGTTCCTTTAAATTAAGGATATAAAGCTCTATTTCTCCCTCTCTCCTGTCTTTCCTTTCTTCTCTTTTCTTTATCACTCCCTCTTCCTCGTCTGACCCACCCGCTTCCCTCGAAGTTTCGTCGAAATTGACCGATGATTATGGAGGTATCTCTGTGGGCTCGACAAACAGATGGATTGTTCTTATTTTCTTTTTTAGAGGAGCAACAGTTATATTCTTATCATCTTATATGTTTTAATTTATTCTTTATTTTTATTCGCCGGATTAGGTCGTTGTGAATCCCATTCATGTAGAATCCTTCGTTGAATAAAAACGGAAGCTGAAGATGGCTCGCCTGAAATAGGCCCCTACTTCCGAATTACCATGAAATAACGCGTCTGTCTTAATTTTTCTTATATATATATATATATATATATATATATATATATATATATATACTAACAAAATAGCAAGATCGCCAAGACCGACCGCGGTTTCGCACAACGGCTCGTCAGGGCAAAGGCAGATCATGTACTAACCAAATAAATACACACTACTAAGACTAACCCATTAGCAGAAGAGGTTGGATGGAAGGAAAAAAAAAAAAAAAAAAAAAAAAACCTGGGAGGGGGTTACTATAACTTTCGATATCCTAAGTAAGAAACTTCATTTTATGCATTCTACACTTATTTAATATCTCAGTTCTAGAGTTAATAAGCCTATTAGCGGGTTCAAATTTAGCTATAGCTAGCTTCTCCTCATCACAAAGTTTGCAAAATTTATTATTCTTATTACTGCTAGGGCACTTTTTTATTATTTCCCATTTCAGAATTGGGTCCTTTTTACTTTTGGCTTTTATTTCCCATACATAGGTAGATAAAGCCGTGCTATGTTTATATCTAGCGTTTTTGAAAGAAGTTTTATGATTATAAAACCTACTTTTAAAATTATCGTGTGTAGATCCTATGTATGTCTTGGGGTTTTTGTCATTTTCGCTAACATAGACCTTAACTTTGTAGACTACACTTGTCTGATTACAATTACCCTCAATCGGGCAGTCCTTTTTAGCTCTACAATTACACTTATGCTCCTTAACGTTATTATTGCCGGAGGCCGCCGTATTCTCTTTCAGTTTACTTTTGTTGGTGTTATTAATAATTTTACCTATATTAGGCATACAGGAGTAACTCAACTTAATAGTATTCCTGTTAAATATCTGCTTAAGTCTATTATTTGAGTTGAAATGTCTATCTATTAAATTAAAAAACATTTTTCCTATCTTGGATCTGACTTCCTTATTATATGGGGGGTTGAACCATATAATTTTTCTTGATCTATTCTTACTGGCTTTTTTATTTAAACTTTGGTTCGAAAATTCTAACTTTTCTTGGTGCCCACTTTTTTTTTAAAGCCATTTGAAAAATTTTTTTGTTTTTTTCAAAAACTTCCCTATTTGACGAGTTTGTAGACAATCTAACCTCTATACCTCTAGGAATACTTTGCAGAATATGTCTAGGGTGGTTAGACTTTTTATTAACGTAAATAGGGGCATAGTTCCTTTTGATGTATGGTGTTATTATCCCATTGGCAATGTTTAACGTTATATCTAAGTAATTGACTATTTTCACGTTATGCTCTATTTCTATTTCAAGCTTATGGGACTTAAAAAACTTTTGTACTTCTTTTCTCATTTTGTCTCCTAATCTAGGCGTGCAGTTTTCTATCACTATCAATCCATCATCCCGGTACAGGCCGTGATTATGGAAATCTATTATTTGGTTTAATTTGTGTAGTAATAGGCACCCTATCAGTTCAGCCACTTCCGCACCATCATATGCCCCTATTGGGTTATCAAACCCTTGGGCATCAGTCTTTTTTATCCAAATTTCATCATTGAACCATAATAACGTTTTACGGCAGTGCCAGATTATTTCTAGTTCCTCCTTTTTTATTTCGTTATACTCTTTCGCTAATTCTAACGCTTCTGAGAGTAACTTAGCCGTTATTGATGGATAGAACTCCTTAATATCGTATTTAATGAATGCAGATCTTTTATCGGGATTTATGTCTTTAAACCATTTGATACAATCTCCAGTGGATTTCCACTGGTTAATATTAAGATACATACGTAGATTGCTGCAAATGTTTTGAATTATAACCTTACTTATTCTACCAAGTTCTGTTTTTGTAGGATTTATAAGTCTAAACTCAGGATGGTTTGGAAATGAATCTTTGTGATCCTTAACTGTTAGGAAGCAGCTCTTCAATCCTATCTTTTCCACCTTATTATGCAAGTTAAACTTGCCTACTAACGATGTAGCCTCACTATTTATACTATCCATAACACCTGGTGCTATTTTCCTATAGTGCCTAATTACCGAGTTCTTAACTTCTTTGTTGAATTGCTCCTTAGGCAAAGCGTACATGTTAGTATTTTTATCTCCTTTAACGTAAATTTTAGTGGTATTTTTACATTCTTTTACCGTGTCCTTTAATTGTTTTTGAAAGGGGTTTTGCCCTAACTTTCTGTACTTAATTTTTCTAATGATGCTAATTAGATCTTTCTCAAACGCCTCTAACTCTTTTGAGTATGGCGGGTGCCTATAAGTTTTAAATCCGTAACTATTGTCATCCTTATCATTTAAATTGTTTAGGAAGAAAAATGCCCTCCATCTTAACCTGCTAATAAAACTCTCGATCTTATGGAGTAATTGCTTTTCATAAAAATCCTTAGAAGGGATCGGGATATCTTTGAGTGAACATTCTATATCTATTTGTTCCATCACTAGTTGGTATAAAGTGCTCAATGGATAAATCCAGAGCCTATAATAATAATAATAATAATAATTAATTATTAAACCGACTCTGCGTGTATTCTAATCTCAAAATTTTATAGAAGGGACTTTCTAAGACTATGAATGACCAGCAGAATCTAAATCCGTTATTGCCCTCGGCTATAAAGCTTTGGGCAAAGAGGGGGAAAAAAAAGAAAACTGCTTGGGACCGACAATACATACGGTTCCTCCCAGTAAAAAGAAAAAAAAACCCTCTAACGGAACAAACAACCAGAAAAGAAAAGAAACCAGAAAAGAAAAGAAAGAAAGTTGTTTGTTCCGTTAGAGGGTTTTTTTTTCTTTTTACTGGGAGGAACCGTATGTATTGTCGGTCCCAAGCAGTTTTCTTTTTTTCCCCCTCTTTGCCCAAAGCTTTATAGCCGAGGGCAATAACGGATTTAGATTCTGCTGGTCATTCATAGTCTTAGAAAGTCCCTTCTATAAAATTTTGAGATTAGAATACACGCAGAGTCGGTTTAATAATAATTATTATTATTATTATTATTATATATATATATATATATATATATATATATATATTGTGATTGATAATAAATATTTAATTTTTGAAGCACTTTTCGGATAAGCTTTGCTCATTTTTTAAACAGTTATTTCAACTGCTGCACCTTCTTTCAAATAGTCAATGATGGCGCTAACCTTCTGGGAATGATATTATTACATCATGTCAGGTGTGTTGCTAACATTAATTTAGACTTTACGTTCAGTGACCTTTTTCGAGAGTTCCGAAGTTCATAGCATATTAATCCATATATTACATATAATCATAGACTCGCCTTATTATTTGAAAATTTACTATAAAAGTTCAACTGAGTGAGATGTAATCAAAACAACCTGAAGGCTAGGCGACTTTCATTCAACAATTTGGAGAATCAAGATATATGAGAAATATTGTATCAGAATAGTGTAATACACACTGAAGCTGAAAAAAATGAAATGGAAGGGCCATGAACA